>JANHFX010025286.1:0-13194 GCA_027560015.1 Chloroceryle amazona
GCGCGGGCCCGCGCGCGGTTCCTCCGTCGCGCCTCACCGCCCCCTCCCCCCGCTTTCCACTTGGTTTTCGCGTACCCGTCGCCTCCCGCCACAGCGGGCGCTCCAGAGGCTGCCTCAACAACTTCTCTTCAGCCACAACAGGAAGTGCCGGAGTGGACTTGCAAACAACAGTCGAGGTTACGTTGCAGGACACAGGAGTAAAATAGATAGTAATGCAAAAGGTCCCTAGGGCATCGACTCAGTGCACTTCTGATAGGACGATTGTCAACATCAAGGCAGGGGATTTTTGTGTTACCTAGGATTATTAATGCGGATTATCAAGGAACTGTAAAAATTATGGTTTATACACTAACACCTCCTGTGCTTATCTCTAAAGGCAGCCATATCACTCAACTGATACTGTTTAATACATGTGTCCCAAGACCAGGTAATGAGACAAGAGGAGACGGAGGATTTGGCTCTACAGGACATGGGAGCTTTACAGCCTGGTTTGCCCTCTCCTGTTATGTTACCTGAAAACTAGGATTTATTAATTATTGTCCTAAAAGATATCATTGGGTTGTTTTACCTCAAGGAACGAAAAACTCTCCAGCCATGTGTCAAATATTTGTTGCATGGGCATTAGAGCCAGTGCGCAAAAAATACCCACTTCTGTTAATTTATCATTATACGGACGATACTTTAATTGCAGGGGAAAAGTTACAAAAGGGAACCATATTAGGAAATTTAAAAGGAGAACTGCAAAATCAAGGCTTTCAAATAGCCTTGGAAACAGCAACTTCCTTGGAAATATTTGGGCTGGATTATTGTTGGGGGAATGGTAAAACCTCAAAAGATAGAAATTAGCACAAAAAATAACACCCTCAATGATGTTCAAAAGCTGGCTGGTGACATTCAATGGGTAAGAAATATATGTGGAATTACCAATGATGACTCAAAGCCCTTAATTCAACTTTTGGGTTCTTCAACGCAGGCAGACAAAAGACACTGGCTAGGACCTAACGAGCAAAAGGCTTTGAACCAAATTAGTGATAAAATCAGGAATAATCATGAGTCTCGTCTGCATCAAAACTATCCAATAAAATTGATGATTGTAAATTCTGGAGGCAATTGGCAATGGCCACTCACCCTAATCATGTAGTGGATACCCCCCTTGACCATAACCCACTGCACATATTTTTACCAGTAACTCCAAAGAAAACATTTCTTACCTGAGCTGAGCTGAATTAACTGCTCAGCTGATTATGAAAGGTCGTGCCCGAATTCAAGAGATAGCGGGTGTCGACCCAAATACCATAATAGTACCATTGGTACAAGAGTATATGAAATGGCTAATGAGACACTTGACACCATTACAAATAGCTTGTGAAGATTTTACTGGACAACTGACTTAACGTCTGTCCTGCACACAGGATTTTACCATTATTACAGAATCAGACATTCGAGGAAAAACTTCACTGATCAGAAACTCCCTTACTTACAGTATTTACGGATGCTGGTAAGCGTTCTCAAAAAGCAGCAGTTACCTGGGAAACCAGAAAAAAAACCTGGGAACATCATTTAATAGAAGGAGATAGACTCGACACGTTACAAACTCTAGAGCTCTGTGCCGTGTTATGGGCATTACACCACTGGAGCCAGGAAACATTGAACATCGTCTGTGACTCGTTGCATGTGGTTGGAGTGGTATCTTGGATTGAAAGATCAGTGTTACGTGAAGTATCTAACAATTGTCAAATTTATTACAGCAACTACTGCTTACACTCAACAGTAGAAATCATATGTATTTTATAACCCATATTAGAAGTCATTTATTGAACTTTGGATTAGCGATTGGTAATAACCAAGCTGATCACCTGGTAGCTCCTGCATGGGCGGGACCACTGGTCAACAGCTTTGAGCAAGCAAAAACATCTCATGCCTTTTTTCACCAATCTGCAAAGATGCTAGTTCAACAATTTCCCTTGTCCCTAACCAATGCTCAAGGCACAGTAAAATCCTGTCCTGACTGTCAAGAGATAGGTTTTGGGATAGGAGTCGGGGTCAACCCCAAGGGCCTACAACCCCTACAAATTTGGCAAATGGACGTAACATATATCTGAATTCGGATGCTTAAAACATGTCCATGTTGTTATAGACACCTTTTCCATGGCCGTTTGGGCAACGGCACAAAGTGGTGAAACTGTTAAACATGTAGAGAAGCATCTGTATCGTGCTCTTGCAGCGCTTGGTGTGCCGTCCTCTATCAAAACGGATAATGGGCCAGTCTATGTGTCACATCTTTTTCACCATTTTTGTTCCACATGGGGTATTCAACACGTTACAGGAATTCCACATTCGCCTACAGGCCAGGCCATGGTTGAGCCTGTCCATCAGACACTCAAGAGTTTGCTTTTAAAACAAAAAGGGGGAGCAGAAAGATTAGCAAAGGCAGTGTATGTATTAAATTATCTTCGTCTTACTGGGGATAGACAGGATCCTCCAACTATAATTTATTGTACCTGATCAGGGTAAACTGATCTTATTTCCCCACTCTGCCATATGTTACTGAAGTCCACAGAAGGAAGGTGCTCTGACTTCTTGGGGCACAACTTGAACTTTTACCCTGAACCAATTGCAGGATTGGCAACTGCACTTTGGGGAATCAGATGACTGAATGAATTGGCTGTATGCATTGAGATCAGGCACCATTAGCACAGTGACTCACTAGACAGCTCTTTTGAGACTCTGCTCTTCGGACTTTATATCAAAAATAAAAAGCACTTGAGTGGATTTGTGAATCCAGGATAATGTTTTAAGGATTATCTAGGTGTCTGCATTCTGGTGAAATAAACAAGATTTTAGTGACTCAGAGGCTTTAAAAATCTAACAACTGAACTGATTAAGCAAAATACCCAAGACAACATAAAATTAAAGTTCACATATTAGTGTTTGGGTCAAAGGCAAGGCCTGGCTATTATATTTTGAAGTACTAACAAGTCCTCTGTGTTTTTTTCTTCACTTGAACTTAGAGGACTTCATGAGTATGAATAAATATTATTTGTCCAGTTTTTATGTTGATATTACAGAGTGCAAATGTGTTTGTGACAAACACTGAAGATTCTTAGATGAGATGTAAATGCAAATTTAAAGGTTTTTTTTCATCAGATTTCCTATGTAATCCCTCAAAAGGCACTTCAAGGTTCCCCTGTTCAGTCTGGACTATGAATCTGCACAACATTCTGCCTGGAGCAAGTAGAAATTTGTTTTGAAAACAAAACAAAGTAAAACAAAACATGCAGAAGGAGTAACTGTATTAAGAATTCCCCCAAATACACTTCCTTCGTAAACAAAGAACCAAAACAAAAATAAAGAGAATAATAAGCAACAACATTCCACTAGACCTTATCTTTAATATTCATTTTTCTCCCCATACAAGGAGACAATGGCATACAGTAGGAACATAGGACATTCAAAGGCATGGAGGAAAAAAACTTATGTGAAAACAAGCCCTACAAAATAAAAAAAAAAAAGTTAGGTATAAGAAAGGTTAAATCAGAAATTATACCAAAAGTCCTCATGCAAGTATGTGGTGACAGGTAAGTACAAGGGCACTATTTACCTCTTCTGCTAATATCCACAGAAGTAACATTAAATTAAGTTAAACCAAAGGGAAGAATTTAAAACTAATAGCAATTGTCCTTTTATACAATACATAATTAGCCTTTTTCATTATACCTACTTCTATCTTTTTCCATAAAAATAGTAAAGTCAAACTACACCATACAAAGAGGCTGAGGCATTACTCTGTCTTTTATGAATGAACATGTTTCCTCCATTAGAAAAAAAAAAAAAAAAAGAAAAAAAAGATTATGGTGACTGAAAGGAGTTCCCATGGGGAAGAATTATCACTGTGCACTATGAGGTTTTTCTATAGTAACCTTGGAAACCATGTTGCTTTCTACCCATGAAAATATAGACCTGAACTGATGAGAATTGACCAAAAAATGTCTCCATCATAAATGCAGCATTATGAAAAAAAAATCTAAAATCTTCTGGTTCTTTCTTCCCAAAGCCAATGGAAACATTACCAGTGAGTTTGTTTAGAGCTGAATAGGAGTTTAAATATGGATTTACTTTATGACCGTGCATTTTCATTCTTGAGCTACATTATTTCATAAAGAGCATATTGTGAAGTAGTCAGTAGGGTTATTTAATAGTTTTAAAGGCTAAAGCTAGGAGTTGAAACTTCCAAATAACATTAATTTGAGCATCACTTTTCATGAAGATAAAAGTCAACATATTTGTTTTTTTTTTTAATTAAGCAATCTAGAATCTTAAAAAATATTTTAAATTATAATAAATACCTAATTTCTTGACAAAATATGGAAGAATTAGAGTGCTTGTAATTTAAATCTTCTCCAGACAAGTTCAAAGGAATAAAATGCCTGCATGGGTCCATATGCCTTAGGTTCCGGGGCAGCCAATCCCTCTGTACATTTTGTTGAAGCTTCCTTGTGCACTGCAGTATAGCAATTGCTTTCAATATCTGTTAAATACTGAAGTGGGGTTTTTTTAATAGATACAAATGTTAAAATCCTCTGTAGCAGGGAGGGAAAAAAAAAATAAAAAAAAAAGAGAATGTTTTACCATATAAAAGAAAAAAATCCTTCTTTATAGTATTTGGAAGAGGGGAAAAAAACTCTCATGTTTCATAATTTTTACTATTTATTATCAAGCAACTTATAAAAATGGGAAGATATGATTTGATTTTTTTATTTATTTTTAAATTTTATTTTATATGGCTCTTATTTTATTTTAAGATTTGATATCCTGAAATAAAATTATTCCATGATATAACAGCATGTATCTAACTTAGTGGCTATCTTTTGATTTCTAAGGCATGTAAATTTGCATCTACACAATTTACACTATGAATTGAGTTAAAGCTCATGGCAGTAAATACCTGTCTTCACCTTGCTTACACATATGAATGGGACAATCAAATATAGAATTTGCCTTGCTGGACAGAGGACACAATAAAAAAAAAAATTGACTAGGGGTGTCGTAGATCAAATTCCTGAACTGCTACTGGCATCAGACAGGAATCAGATCAATTCTATTTAATGAGATAGTGAATTACAATCTTATAATCTGATAGGCACATTCTCCACAAATTCTTCCCCCTAATTCCATAGTCCCTTCTTCTTTTTTGTCTTGATCTGACCTACTTCTGAGTCCAAAATACAATCTTCATTACATTTTCCAGCTGTGATTTTATATTTTACAATTCTGAGCTTCCTTTGGGGCTCTTTCTTTTCTAATTATCACACTAAGTAGATCTGGCTCTCTTGCTCACAGCTTGATCACTTTTTTCATGTGTGATACCATCTGCCTAATAAGCTTCCTTATCTGGCTTATAGGGGGGAGAGGTGGGGGGCAGGGCAGCTGCTATTGTAGATTCTGCTGTAAAATCCCCAGAGATTTAAATCCATATTTTCTTATAATTAAAAAAAAAAAAATCCTTCTCATTTTATACATGATTTCATCAACAGGTTTTTTAGTCTCATGTAACAGAATTTGCCTTTTCTGCAGTATGTTCATACAAAGCTCATAGCAAGACTATAGCCTCTTACAATCTTTGTTATTCAAATGTGCACATCCAAGCAGAGATAGTCATCATATGCATTCCCTGAAAGAAACATATTTCCTTTATTCTGTCTATGGGCAGGGAAAAATTCTCACCTAGAACAAATCAGATGATCTGATTGATTTTATAGATTTTAATATGCAATGTTGATTATGAGACCAAACCTAACAATATTATCATGATTGTTCTGTTAAACAAATTAATAACAGAAATGCTCCAAGAAATTAAATACTCATCTGCTAGTGAGGAGTGTGGGTGCCTGGGGCTGAATTGAGATGAGGTTGTACAATTCCATATCTCTTCTGGAAGAAGGATCCTGCTTTTTGTGTGCAACAATGCCCATGGCTTAAGACCCAGAATATTACCATCTAATTTATTTACCGTGTGATTCATTGATCAATTATTTTCTTGCATTCAATGATACAGAATACTATACAGAAATATTCTCTAGTGCACAATGAAACACCTCTTCCCCAGTAGAACTCTTCACATATCAGGAGAAATATATACAAACTAGGCAGACAGTATTAGCGAAACAAATTTGTTCTGCAAATTTTACTTTCCCAAGGGATTGTCTTAGTGTTTGGCCTTTGAAAAAATGTTATAATTGATACTTGGAAGTAAAACAGTGTAATTCAGTCTGCATCAGAAAACAGGGAATAATGAATAATTTTCTGAGGTTCACATGAAAAGCTAATGTTTGGAAACTGTTATCATGCTTTTCCTCACACTTTATGAAATCCTGGCCCACTCAAATTTCATAGCAAAATCTATCTAGAGGACCAAAATTTTATTCATATTAAGCCATTATTTCATCTGTTGAAACTTTTTTTTTATTAATGTCATTATGCATACACAAAAAAATGTGTTAAGAACATGGTTGCAACTACATAGCTTCAAACTGATGAGCCTTCATCTCTTTCTGTTGAATATTCTGTTTATTGTTACACCATAAAAATACTAGGTGAAATAACAGATTAACATGTCATGTAATAAAATGCTAGTGACTTCACTGAGTTTACCTCTGCAAGACATTAGGGCATATCAAAACACATATGCAAGGAAACTGTACTCAGAAAAATGCAAATTTATCACATTAATGGACAAGCAGTGAAAGATTTATGGAAGTCTTCCCAGCAGGTCTGATAGATGAGATAAGGCATCTATAATTGTTCAAATTTCAGTTGTGTGGCATATGTCTCACAGGCGTTTGCTTTGATTAAGGTCATAACATAGGTTAAGATTATTCTGTACCTAGTAAGTGTGCATATTTTTCTGTTTCAATTGATGCTTTCACATTGGAAGAAATCCATTTACCACACTAACCACAGAGTTTAAGCCAAGATAATCTTGTCCTTATAGCTATTTTAACCAAAATCAGCCAACATGAAAAAAACACACACCTAATAACAGACAGTGTGATCTGTTTGTCCAGACAGAACAGGGCAGGTGTAGGGACCATATGAAAATACTGATGAACCTGTTTCTTCACCTTAAGTGGAAATGCAGTGGATATTGCAGTCACCTGAGTGCACTGCTGTTTCAGCTGAAACATGCTTCAGTTCACTACACAATTGTTCTGCCATCTGCACGATATCTGTATAGCTAATACCCATGGAATTTGGATATAGCCACAAATACATTAATTGTAGTGGTAACAGTACAATTTTTTCACAAATCAATACTGTTTCAGTAGTTCCTCTATGCTAACTTGAATGTGATGCAACAGAAGCCAGTAAATCTTATTCATTAGTTCTGTCATCAAAGGTTCCATACATAATTCCATTTTCATTACTATTGCTTTACTTGATATGTCTGTGGATATTGAAAAAACTCTTATGAGTATTCTGTTACATTCTACTGAATTGTTTGACTTTTCACCCATGTTTCTTAAGAGACTACAGCCTGATACAATTCAATATCTATTACATGTAGGTTAGCTTGAGTACTGGTGAAAGACATTCCTTCATTTAGCTTTGACTTAGAGGAGCCTGTTAATTTTAGAAAAATTATGCTGTGAGTAGGACATCTGGAAGGATATAGCACAGCAGTTCAAATACTGGACACTAAGAGGTATATTACATTATAGTCAGGTCCACCTCATTTGTAGTTTATCCACCATCATGCAAAAATACTCCACTCAATGAAAAATAAAAAGAAAAGAAACACTTTTTTATCTCATCTGGAAGATTAGCCTGAACTTGTAGATAGGGAGATTATAGTAGGCAGAGATAAAGTTACAAAGAAAAGTGTTGAGAGAGAAAACTCTCCAAAAAAAAAGAACAAGAGTAGCTTAAAAAAAGAAATACGAGAATCAGGTTATCACCATTTATAAAAATATTATGACTCAATGGACACCGAATCTTTCAATAAAATAAAATAAAAAAAAAAGGTAAAAGGGGAATGGAGGGTGAGAGGGTAAAAAAGGGATGATATGGGGAGATCATTCCACTACTCTAGATGTAAATTCCAACTCTCACTCAAAATATTTGTCAGTATTGCTTTGTAAGGTAGAAAATTTTTCATAGGAATGCCTTAAGTTTAAAAGCTCTTATGTTTCACAGAATTATAGTACTAAGTATGACAGTAGAAATAGCTAGTGAAATGAAGAGTAAAAGATAACAGTGGTTCTTTCTTCTACAGTTTCCTGTCTAGTGTGATTGCAAATATTCTGTATAGTTCCTCTTCTCTTTTTTTGGGGTCACAAATAAATATTGGAGATAATGACAGCTTCAAAATGTGCGTCTAGGTTTGGATTTTTTTTTATGATTACTTCTTAAATACAGGATTTCATTCCCCTGATTGCCTTCCTGAACTACCTGATAGTTTTATGTACAGAAACAACCAGCACCTTGTTCAGGCAGGAAGAAGGCCAGTTAAAAAGGCATCTTCTGAACTCTATTTATTACAAGAACCTACAGGCATTGTACCCCCTGATGCAGAGCAGTTACATAAGGTTCTAAGATCTTAGAGGATTATCAACTGAAAAGCTAAAATTAGTAGCCTTTGAACCTATGTTTTAGAATATTTTTCTTATGTCCTTTCCTAGCCCAAAGCAAAATGGCTAACTTTATGATTCAGCGTCAGAGAGGTTAAGCACCTGAGACAGCATTATTAAACCCACATCATCTGTTTAAATATTTCTAGAGATATTAATGAAGATGAATGTGAAAGGAAAAAAATATAAAACACATTATAATTTTATGACATCTATTTATAACACATTCAAAAATAATTTTAAAAAATGTTTGATTTGTAACATTACTGGTTTTGGTAGAAGAAATTATGTCTGACTTTTTTATTATTTGTGGGTGTGTGATTTTCAATGTTTATCCATGTAAATGAATGAGCTATCCAGTCTGAGAGAGTCCCAGACCTAAACAGCATTACCAGCCAAAGAACATGCAAGGCACAGTGCAGGCCTCATGTTAATGATTTAGACATGGAAGTCAGTGTTTAACAAGTGTGGAAAGTACATGAAACTAAGTGGTCACTCCCAGTCTAGAGTGGCACTCCCTGCACCACCTCAACCTGAACAGTCAGGTGACTGTTGCTGCCAACTCAGATCTAGAAATGAAGAAGCTCCTCAGAAGCTGAGTCTTCTCAGGAAGCTACCTCTGAGCCATTCAGAGCACTTCACACAACCACCACCCCTACACACAACCACACACCCCTACACACAACAAAAAATGTTAAGCAAGAATGTATGCCATCTTTGGTATCAAAGATATCAATGAATCATAATAACCACTCTTAACAACCCAGCCACTAGAAGCAGAAGTTCATGAACATGCAGCGTGGCTTTTTTGTTTTGGTTTGTTTTTTTGGGGGTATTTTTGGTTGGTTGGTTGGATTTTCTACCCCAGGAAATGAAAAAGAAACCGGTCTCATTACAGTCCTAAGACTCTAAGAACTCACTAGCTCTCACAGGCAGCACCTCATCCCAAATTTAAAGGGCAGTCTAGAAGGGAGGAGTTTCCTCCTTTCCAATTAAAGTTCTTTTTTTTTTTTTTTTAAGATGAAGCAAATAAGGTTAATTGGGCCAAAGACAGGCATTATGCTTTTGTGTAACCTCGGAGACACCGGTCCCCTGGGCTGCCCTATGTATTCAGCATCAGAGCATCTTTTGATCATACATAGCTTATCATTAAAAGCAAGGAAGGGGGAGAGAGAAGTCAGGACTGCTCCTCCTGTGTAAGCCTCTACAGCACTCCAATTGTCATATACATACATTCTTCCTAAATTCCAAATAGGATATATAAATCCTACATTTAATTTGAGATTCTTGTATATCACGAGTATTTTACTGTCATAACATACATTAAGAAAAAAGCACTTATAAAATGTAAAAGCCAAAATAAACATTGTTAACCTAGTGGATTTTTCTCCTGCAGAGTGAAATAGTATACATATAGCTATTTAGTACACAATCAAGCATTTTTCTAGTAAAATTATAATAATGATCATATCTGTGTCAGGAAAAACTTTTCACACAAACCTGTTCGTATTCTATTCCTCAATTTTACTGTGTACCTTAGACAAAATTTTAGCATTTCTACTGGCCCAAGGTCTTCCTAGTACAGACGAGTTTTAACAACTCATTAGGCAATCAGATCATTCATAACTTCCTTTTGATATTTCTTTCAGCAAGTTGCATTCAGCCTTAAGAGTTGGGATTAACTAATAGTTTTTTTTATGCTGTGTACCACTGAAAGAGTTTGCTCAACCTAAGAAGGCCAAGAACTTTCTCCCTTTCCTCAAGACAGTATTCTGATATTTGACAGCATTTATGGCTGAACTTTTGAAATGTTTTAAAGTCTGGCTTAAGAGTCTGTAATACAGACTGTAATTGTACCTCTGGCATTATTTATAACATCACAGTTGCCCTTCCAAGGGGAAGTCTTGCTTTACCATTTAGTAAAGCATTAGAAAAATTTCACCGGTAAGCACAGACCAGAAGTGTTGTCATCCAAGAACTTTCCTGATGAGAAATAAGTATTACTTAAAAAAAAAAAAAAAATATTTTTTTTATTCTGCTCTTTCATCATATTCAAGCAGATTGTTAAAAAAAAAAATTAAAATGTTGTTTTAATTCCATCTGCTTTACAGACTAAATGGAGGAGTTATTCTATGTATTATAGGTACTTTGATCTACTAAAGGGGCCCACTTGCCAGAATCTCCATCACATACAAGTGGTACATATGCAGTGTTACCATAGAAATGGAACAGCACCACAGAAAGAGACATATAATCATGTGTATATCTTGAATGAAGACACATAACTATGCATGGGAAACCAGCATGCTAGGATTACTTCTGAAAATGATGATGAAATTGCCTCTAAAATTGATATTCATGGCATTTGCAGTGTTTACAGTGACTGACTCCAAGGCAGAGGACAAAGGAGAAACAAAAGAAAACATTCACTGAGACTTGATACAGAGGATACGGATAAGGGTAGGAAAGTGCAGTTTATATAGTATAGCAAATGACAGAAGAAGAAACAAGAGACTAGTTTAAAGACTGACAAACTGAAGAAATTGTGAGAGTGAAATGAAAGGAAATAATATCTAGAACTGAAGAGTGGGTGGAGGATGAGAAACTTAACAGCAACAGAAAATGCAGAGAAAACTGACTTGAATGGGAAACAGAAAAGTGAGAAGCAGTGCAGAAAAGTGAAAAGAGGAAAAGCAGAGATGAGAATAACAAGGAGAAAATCCCTAGGAGAAAATGATGGAAAACGAGATAGTTCACTAATATTAAAATCATAATGACCAGAGTTTGCAAAATTTAACTACATTTCAATTTCTGGGAAATGATCAGCCACATTTTATATAATAATTACCCACATCCCTCAATTCAATCAGTTTTGCTTATGTAATTTTCATCATTAAAAAAAAAACACAAACAAACCAAAACAAAAGAGACGTGAGATTAAAACTCTAAGCCTATGTTGAGATACTACCTGGCCAGCTTTTCAGGCACTCGAAGGATCCTAACAGGAAATGACAGCAAGAACATAATTTTTGATATTCCATTTATTTACATGTCTAAATAAAAGTTACAGGTGCTCTGGTGTTTTTTGTTTCCTTTTTTCTTAAGTTCAGGTCTACACCATACATTGACAGCTCTTGGTGAGGATAAGAGAATGCACAATTTTTGCTTAAGTAAATAAATATGCTACCTTAGCTTTTTTGATGTCATTAAAAGCTAATTTCTTTGTAATTTTTATCTTAAGCAATGTCACAGAATCACAAAATTATGGTAAGGGGTGGAAGGGACCCTTAGGGATCCAACCCCCCTGCTAAAGCACATTCACCTAGAATACATTGCACAGGATCACATCCAGGCAGGTTTTGAAAGTCTCCAGAGAAGGAAACTCCACAATCTCTCTGGGCAGTTTCTTTCAGTGCTTCGTCACCCTCACAGTAAAGAAGTTTTTCCTTATGTTCTGATGGAACTTCCTATGTTCCAGTTTGTGTCCACTGCCCCTTGTCCTATCACCAGGCACCACTGAAAAGAAACCAGCCCCATGCTCTTGTCACCCACCATTTAGTAATTTATAAACATTGATAATATGTCCTCCCAGTCTTCTCTTCTCCAGGCTAAACAGACTTGGGCCTTTCCTCCTAAGAGACATGTTCCAGTCCCCTAATCATGTTTGTAGCAATCTGTTGGACACTCTTCAGTAGTTTCCTATCTCTCTTGGACGGGGTAGCCCAGACCCAGACGCAGTACTCCAGATGTGACCTCACTAGGGCAGAGTAGAGGGGAAGGAGAACCTCCCTCAACTTACTTGTACCTGAGTATACCATTGGCCTTCTTGACTACAAGAGCTCAGTGCTGGCTCATGGTTAGCTTATTGTTCACCAAGACTCCCAGGTCCTTCTCCATGGAGTGGCTTTCCAGCAGGTCAAGTGAAGTTTCTTCAGACAGAGATTGCTTATGCGTCTCTGTAGGTGTACTGATGTACTTGAAGTACTCTGATGTACTTGAAGAAGCCCTTCTTGTTGTGACACTCTCTTGGCAATGGCTCAGATCTTATCTTCCAGGAGGCAGCATACCTCTTGTAACTAACTCTCTGTCAGGTCAGCAGGTGGACACCACAGTGACATTTAACAGACAATCATCCACTGTAAGTAAACATAGTTGCTTTTTACAGTACCCACTTCATGCTGTTGCTGAAGTTTCTCAATGCAGAGCTTGCTTGTGGGTGTCTGTAGGAGTTAAAGCTTTATATCTGGTTTTAGCGGTGATGTTGGAGGGTGGAGGATGAAGCCGAGTACTGCTTTTTCTGGTCACCAAGGTGCCTCTTTCTTGGTGTCTGCTACAGGATAGGTTTTGAAACCACCTATCTTGTCTTTATCTCACCTCCTCTAATGTTTATGCTCCTCTAATCCTTAACAGTCTTATGACTTTTTCTTGCAACTCAGCCACCTGGCATAACAGATCATCAGCCGGTGCACACCTTTTGCAAGTAGTTTTTCATAGAATCATAGAATCATAGAATAGATTGGGTTGGAAAAGACCTCCAAGATCATCGAGTCCAACCCCTTATCCAACT
>JANHFX010025287.1:0-41009 GCA_027560015.1 Chloroceryle amazona
AGGGGGGGGGGGGGGGAGGGAAGGGAAGGGAGGGGAAGGGAAGGGAAGGGAAGGGAAGGGAAGGAGGAGGGAAGGAGGAGGGAGGAAATGGGAAACTACTGAATGGAGAAAAATCAGCCTTCCTCATCCTCCCTCCTTCCTCCCCCTCACCTGGAAGCAATTGATTTAGGAGCTTTCTTTAAGTAAAAATTTCATCACGAAAGAGCCTTCTGAGAGCTGATGAGAAATTGTCTTGCCCCCTTTCTGATATGTGTATATATATATACATGTGTGTTTGTATATAGGAGAATGCAGCTTTCCTGACCCTAGGTGGCAGGTACTTGAACTAATGGGTTTATTTGCTGTCCTTGCCTGGAAAACAATATGCAGTCTCAGGGCTTAAGGGTGGCATGAAAAATCACCAAAGTATCACTGCTGAACCTCTGAAAATTCCTCATGATGGATTAGGAGGGATAATAAATTTGACCTTTCCTGCAAGGCTGGGAGGACAGCTTAGGAGACAGCAAGTAGGTTTCCTAATGTTTTTGGCATTAGAATTTCAATAAAAATCAAGCATTACTGAGGTAGATTTTGGGTTGCTTCTGAATCCATGCTCATCTTTTAGATTTTAGATTCAGGACACAAATGCTGTGTCTTAAGTTTGCCTCTTATGCATGGAGGCCGAACAGGGCCTTTCTGAAGCATCCAAATGTCCCACCAAGGTACTGGGAGATTCTACATTCTCTCCCATGGAATGCTTCATAGGGTCAAGGCCTTGATAGACTGTGTTGTGCTGTGATATTTAAAATATATTTCTAAAAATGCATTAGAAAAAGGTGAAGTCTATTTGAAAAGAGCATGTCAAACCTGTAAGTGGGTCCAGGTCTACAAAATGTGAAGATATTCAACCTTCCTACAGTGATTAGGGATCCCCATTTAGAACATCATTTCTCTTTGGCCTCACAGGAAAATTAAGACAATTTAGACTGTGGAAAGTTCTTTTTTTTTCCCTGTGGTTTTCCAGCATTAGCCTAACAGACAAGAGTAAAGAAGTACAAAAAGTATTTTTTCCCTCTTTAATTTTATTCTGTTGTTCTTTTCCTGCTTGAAAGAAGTCCTAAGGTATTAATTCTGATTCTTTGAAGAGAAAATGCTTTATCCGTTCAAAGAAAACTATTAAACTGAAAAGTCTCTTCGTTAAAACCTTACATTAAACATGTATGTAATTATCTGGTTTTCTAGATAAAAAGAAAATAATTGGAGCAAAATCCTGCAGAAAGGCGAGCATGCCATCAAGACTGTGGCATGAACTTCTTCCAATGTACCAAGTAATTTCAGAGCTTTTGGAAGGTGAAACTGTTTAACTGAACAAGGTATTTCCTGAAAGAATTCATTGTCACTTAAGCCAGATGGGTAAGGGAAGCATCGGAAAAGGCTTTACCCACAAGGTCTCTGAAGAAAACAGAGCAATAAAATGTGCTGCTTTGTCAGTAATTGCTTGTTTATGACAGAACTGTAGTACCTAGTTTATCTAAATCATTCTGCTTTTGTAGATGAGCATGTTAATGTATCATGCGTTTTGTGAGAGTTATAAGGAAGACAAGATTTAAAAGGACAGGGAATGTACACAAGTAGTATCTCACCTGCAGCTCTCCCAGGAATGAACTATTAATAGCTCTTGACAAATGCCTGGATATCGATACTGGAAGGTAGCTGGGGCTAAAGCAGAGCACCCCTAAATAACAAGCAGGAATTTCCCAAAGCTTGGAGCCCTCCTTTCCATTGTTGAGCCCAGAAATAGTGGTAGTGGCTGCAACCACCCCCCTGCACAGCCCTTTGCTTCCTGGGGAGATCACATGCAAGTTTTGAGTGCACTTAGTGACTACTTACTTAGTGACTATTTATTTTAAAATGATCTGCTTTTATAAACTTTCCTGGCAGTAAATTCATTATTAGAACTAATTGAGGAGATTAAACATAAAAGGACTGTGATACAGCAATGTACTAATGAAGACTCGTTAGGGGAAGAGTCTGACCTTCTTTCATGGTGGAGTATCAACTCTGCAAGATGTCAACCCAGCCAGATGTTAACTGAGACCCTAGGGACCAGCAGGACCAGAACAATACAAGTTAGAGGGCAGTAATAATGTCTGGAAATGGCATTTCATAAGGTATCTCAGAGGAGATGGATGGTGATCTGAAAGTCCCTAGAAAACACCCAGAGTAGATACATATGACCCTGGCATGGCTGCATGGGCAAGGAAAGGAAGTGAGCTGAGGAGAAAATTGTAGTGAGTTTTTCCCAACAAATTTCCCTCTGTCCTATTAAATTCAGAATCAGTATTGATACCTGGATTCAAATACTAGGTTCAAAACTTGGAATGAACATAGATTTCTAAAAGTTGTAGAAAGACAACAAATCATAAAGCAGGGAAGCTGTGGGGTTTTAACATTTTTCCAGACAATGGACCAAGAGTCTCGTTGCTTCACAATACATTTGGTTCTGTTTGATTCTTTCCTCTCTAAAAAGCTCTATCAGTAAACCAGAATTGGTGAGATTTTCCCTGTTTCTTCCCTCTTGAAGCTTAAGTTTTCTGATGAACATATTCCATTTGCAGGACTCTGATCTTCCACTGCAAACTCTTGTTTGTGATATCCTCAAGGGCCATAAGAGCCACATGTACTTCAGAAATGCTCCTTGCAATAATAAAGCTGAGCTACAGAAGGGTCTCCAGACCCTGGATCACAATTAGCTGTGCTCTTGGTTTAAGAGTGGTTAATATGGACATCTCAGAATAGATATTTCCTAATCTCATGGCACAACATTCACTATGTAAACATACATGAAGAAAGAATTAAATATAGGAGCAGCAGACAAACAATCTCTTTCTACCCACTGTGAGGGTAGAAAGAGAAACCCAAAGACCTTCCCAGCACTGCTTTCTTGACATGATTTCTCTTTCTTTCAACCTGGTCCTGCTGACAAGGAAGTGGATATAGATTCCCCTGTGTCTGGGGACAAAAACGGTGAGCCGGGAGGTACCAACATGCTGTGCTAAGCCACTGTCCCACCTGCCCCACAAGAAGCATCTGAGTATCTGCTTCAGGTGTCTGATTGCATCCTCACCTGTAGGAAAATCCCATCCAAAGAGGGGAAGAGAGCCCTCTCTGTCCAGGGCTGGACAGGAAAAAAGCAAGGCTGTAAGAAGCTTGTGGTGAACAGCCTTCATCCTGGCCTTTGCTGAGAAAAGCTTTCAGGACTTCATGGAGCTAGATGTTGAGGTGAGGACTGTCACATGATGCACACAGGGACTTGATGTGATGGGTTCATTTTCCACTTTTTGGGTATGAGCATGAGGAGTGACAGCAGTGGGGGGGGTCTCCCCCTTGCAGAGGACACCTAAGGTATGTTACTTTTATGCCTAGTGTATATTGTTCTACTGTGCTGTTACTGTAACTGAATACAAATTGTAATACCAATGTGTTACCCTCCTGGGCCCTGACTTTGGGGTGAATGCTAATGGCCACCTAAGGTGTAGAAAAAAATACTAAATGGTATGTGAAAACTACTTGCCTGATACCTTCAAGGGCAGGGAGCTCTCTTGCCTGCAGCTAGTGTACTATTGAATACTTGGGTTCTGCAGATCTTTTTTCAGCCTTACTTCAGTCACGATTAGGCCTATTTCATTTAAATTATATTTTGCCAATGCAGGCATGAAACTGCAACTGGCCCCTTGCAATTTGTGGAAGCTTGTTGGTCATAGGTAGTACAGCTGTGCAGTTGTTTATTTTCCAAGGTGACTTTATTTTTTACCCTCAAAAAAGGTACATTTTGAGAAGAGGAATAAGAAAGTCTCCCATATTTTCCCAGAATTTCCAGAGGTCCTTTGCCTTCCTGGCCATATCTGCCATGTGCTTTGTAAAGCTTTTGGTTATTGGCTTGTGTCTGTGTGTGCGTGTGCACATATGCCTGCTGCAAATTTTTGTGTGTGCATATTTATATCTTGGTGGTTGTGTTGCCAAGGAGC
This sequence comes from Chloroceryle amazona, assembly GCA_027560015.1. NCBI lineage: Eukaryota > Metazoa > Chordata > Aves > Coraciiformes > Cerylidae > Chloroceryle > Chloroceryle amazona. The sequence continues at coordinate 4,008 of JANHFX010025287.1, forward strand.
TCTGAAAGAAAGCAGAGCTGAGATAACTTCTAATCCACCTTTCTGTGATAATGTGGCGCAAGTGAAAAAAGCCAGGGGTCTTTCTCTACTTTAGCTATGCTCTAGGTTTTGTAGACTGGGGCCTTTAACAGGCACTTGGGACTTTTGCTCTTTCTCTCTCGTTCTTGGGGCTAGTGCTTGACAAGTGAGAAATCAAATACCTGGGTGACAGGAAACTGTAGGCCTTTGCACCAGGAGGACTTAGAAAGTGCATGAGTATTTCTGGATGGATCTGGGCAGATGGCCACCATCTTGAGTCGTCTGTGCCTGGCTATCAAAATGCTCTGTTTAGTTTTCCTTGTCCATCCTTATGGAAAAGGTGTCACGGAGTTGAGGGGTACAAGCCCTGCCTGAGCTGCTCTTGCTTTCCTGGTTAAGAAAAGGGATAGACACAAAATGACTGTACCATTCTTCAGGAGTTCCTAAGATGTAGAAGTCCCTCTCCTTGATTTCCTGTTCCCCTGGACAGTCTCTGGACTGTTTACAGATGCAGCAGGAATCCAAACCAGCCAATGACCTCACAGCCCTTCCTTTCAATATAGAATTTTATTGCTCTTACTCAAAGCAGAGCCTAGATTTTTTTCCCCAGATGAAAGAGCACCTGGGCTATTGGACCATCTCATAGTTCCGTGATGACCTTCCCTGCCTCTCAGAAACTTTCCTTTCAAGTAGGGACAGTTATTCTCAAACTGCAATGCCTGGTGCTTTCCCCATACCTTCCTAAACCAGGTTTGGTTTGGAGTAGGCTTTTTCTGATGAAAGGGCTCCTCACTGCAGAATTCCTGACTTGGGTCCTTCTGCATTTGATACTTGTGCATAATATAGCATACTTGCTGTGGTGGGGATTTGCAGAGCTATTTTGCTGATATTGCCCCTACACAGCAAATAGGAAGAGACTGTTTGAGAATCTTTGGGGGATAATTATTTTTTTTCATTTTGAGAAAGGTTTCAATTAAGTATGTTACTCTTCTTCATCTTCTTGATATGACGAGTAATGGGCCAAATATTTCCAGGGTGTAACTGCATTAATGGCTTCATAGAAGATGTAAACATATGCAGCAACTTTTGAAGTTTTTTCATCCATAGGCCTCTTAAGATGTTCAGTGCTATTGCCTTTTACATCTGCATTGTTATCCAGTGGAGTTGGCTTGGTTGTTTTGATTCTTATTAGATTCCAAAGGTAGATTTAGAATGCGGAATGGCCGCTTGCCACCTAATTTGTAGCATCACTGTCGAGCCAATACTGTTCAGTAATTTTTCAGTGTTTTTGAATGGATGGATGCCAATACAAAGGCAAGGCATCCATTGCTGGTCAGTTCGCTTTGCATCTTTGTTGAGAACAATGAGCAAGTGCAGGTGAAGGTTTCACTGTGTAGGCTCTATCATGAGGCTTAGACCACAAGACCTCAGCAAGCCATGAAAGAGATTCCCTATTTTGCCATAGTACTATTTTTGACATAAATCATATTTCTTTCTTAAAAACATTAAGTCTTTTTCAGATTGAGAGCATATGGATTATTTATCATAAGTGACTAATTCTGCCACTTTCTAATGTTAGGGTATTTGGCTTTGCAGCCTCTCCTTTCCACCAACATGTCATTTGGGTTGTAATTTCATACCCATACCCATTTAAAGTATATTGATGGTAGTCAGATATGGTCATGTACCAGTGCACTGATCTCCCTGCCTGCTCTCCACAACAGCAGTGGGATCCCCAAGTCTGTGCAGAGGTTCTAGCACTAGCTGAGCTCATGGTGTAGCTTCTAAGAGGTCAGAGCTCTCCTATTGTTATTAGACTGCTAAGGGCAGTAAGATGTCCACAGGCATCCTCTGAGAGGGGAGGTAAAACTTCAGGGTGGTGACTCCAAGCCCTAGCAGGCCAAGGTGGCTTCTTTTTATCCCTCCCATTCCAAAATTTTCTCCCACCTGCTTCCCTTCCTGTCTATGTGTCTGCATCCTCCCCTGTCTGTCTTCTCCTTTCCTATGGGCTTTCTTCTTTCATCTGAGCTTCACCCTCCCCTCTCCTTCCTTTCCCTCTGCTTACTCACCCTCTGCACCTTTGTCAGGCTGCTCTCATTCTTCTCTGCCAGAGCATTAACAAGGGAAGTGGAGGGCAGAGCACAGGCAGCTTCCCTGCTGTCAGCTTTCCTGTCTGGCTCCATGGAGGCCCCATATAGACAGAAGAAAAGGCTGCAGGAAGAATGATTGCAAGAAACATTTCTCTTGGCCCTTTAGCCCTGGGATGTTCTGTGGAGACAGCCTAATCTGGTTGAATGCAAGAACTGAGGGAGGTTAGAGCAAGGGACCATCAGGGATCTTTGCAGACAAGCTAATAGGTTCCAGCTGAGCATTTATGAACACTAATTTATTTTTGCAGAGACTTTGAATATGGACCATGGCAGAAAGCACACCCTTGATGACCTGTCAAGCTACTTTCCAAATGCTAAGCCTCCACTCTTCAAGCACAGGAGACCTCAGAGCTCTGCACATGGCTAAGATACCCCCTCACCAGGTCTCCATCACCAAATTACAAATCTAAGGGAAGTCTTACCTGAGGTAAGTGCCCAGAAACACTTTAGGATGGTGAGTCAAACTATTAGCAAGGTGAGTCTTCGGCTAGAAAGGCAGCCTGTGCACATCTCTGATACTGTCTATGGGAAAATAGGAGGAGAATTATTACTATTTTTATTTTAATTCTCTCTGCTTTTTTGTGGGTTTGGCAACAGTCCCTTCTCATACACACTTCTTGGGTTTTCTGCTTGTTTCTCTTTTTGAAGCCTGTTTCTAAGATATCTTAATGCCAGTTCCTCAGTTTCAGGACTTCAGACACTAAGGCAATGATGCAGATGCTTCGTGCCCCTTCATAAGACTGTGGTGCTGCTCATCTGCAGGATTTTGGGCTCCCTTTCTCCTGGGGCTGGCACATAGCTCTCGGGACATGACCAGCATCCTCCTGGCCATCTCTGAGCCCATGCCTATCTTCCTGCTCTCAGGTGAAACGGTGGTGGTGCTGCTCCTTCAGGCTACTCTTCTCAAGTCCTCTGCCAAGTCTGATACCCCAAATTGTCCATTCATGCTGCTCTGCCAGTTGATGTGCTCACAGGATCACAACGACTTTTTGTGGTGCATATTGCAGGGTAATGAAACGGGCTGGTGTTATGTGCCACCTGAGCTGGGTCCTTTGCTAACCATTATATTGCCTGGAAGGTACTCTGATAGTCTTGCAAAATTTACCTTTCTGTCTGGGAGTTTCAGAAGTCCTGTCTGAAAAATGTTGCCCTCTCAGGAGTTCCCATGGATAGCTGAAGTCAGCAAGTTCTTTGTAGGGCAGTGGATCATATTGGTGTGACTCAGATATTGAAGTCATGGAAGCTGTTACACTGCAGTCAGATCTGGAACTAAGGTTCTCCCCTTGGCATCTTCTCCAAATCTGCTCACTTTGTTTGTGGTTTATGGGGTGGGTTCTAGACCTCAAAAACTTTCTGAATGGGAATCCTGACTGTATGAATAACTTAGGTGGTGTCATGGAGCCTTTTATACTGGGTTGGCGTCTAAGCCTGCTCTGTGCCTGTTCATTAGAGAAGGCTTTTTGTTTAAATAATGGTCACCAGAATTTGTCTTATCTGTCTTAAGTGAATAGACATAAACATGTGCAGTCAGTGGAGAAACCAATAGTTGTGTTGAATGTGTCATGCTGGATGTTGCTAGAGCAGAGCCTGAAGAATGCCATAGCTCCACTGTCTTGTTCTGGTGATACAGAAAATGTGCAATATATATTAGTGGCTGGACACTGGATCTATTTAGGGAAAAAAAGCTCTCCTTGGAATTTGTTTGACATCTGCCTGGTAGCTGGATCCATTCCTGCTTTAACAGCCCACACAGAGTGGCACTCTGCAAACACAATATTGTCACCTGAACAATTCACTCAACAGCTCACTGTGCTGTCAATCAGAGCAGACTCATTTCTCTTCCAAAAAAAAAAAAAAAAAAAAAAGAAAAAAGTATATCCCTTCATTTTTTTTCTTTTGTCTCCAAGCCTTTGTTGATGTTGACAGCTCATCCTTTGGCCATCATTCATCCTGGCTACTGCAAACTTTGGAGAAAATAAAAACCCTGCTCCCCTAATCAGATTAGAGGGCCTGCAAATTGAATTCAGCCCCTCTCAGTGTCCCCTCAGCTGGCTGTCATTAGGAGCAAAGGCTGGCCCTTGGCAGAGGTCCAAACACCAGCTAACTGAATTTGAGATTCTGGAGTCTTGACAGGCCAAAGAAGGTAATTGAAGAGCTGTGGGGATCTTGTAAAATTTCAGGCAGTGGGGATTACCCTTGGGGGATCTTTGGCACCCATCTGTAAAAAGGTTCAGGGCACTGAAAAACAGCTCTCTCCAAGACAGGAACAGGTGAATAGAGGAAAAAAATTGAAATGAAAGAACATTAGGTTTTTGACAGAGTGACTTCTTTGTCCCCCTCTCTGCCTCTGTCTTGATTGAATGCCTAAATCCAGATAGTGTTGATTGATTTTAGTTTGGAAGTGTCTGGAGGCCTCGGATGTTGTGTAAACATGCTGAATTAGTAAATGCTGTGTTTGAATAATGTTAGGCCTTAAAATATTAAGAACCAAAAAAACCCAAGCTTTCAAACTCATGCTTGGATTTCTTTGCTGGAGTATCTTGGCCTGGAGTCCTGTTAACTCTTCCCTTTATAGAACCCTTTCAATTCAAACTGTCTTGCTTCAGCTAGGACCAGCTATCTCCCATTAAAACTGTGTTGTCTTGGTCACTGATGTCTCTTCTACAATCACAATTTACTAAATATACAAAAGCAGAAGAGAACTCTTTTTTTAGCCAGTGTTCCAGCACTTGTAAGTACTTAGCTTAATAAAAAAAAAAAGTTTTGGGTTCCATTCAGATGCAAAGAGGTTCTAATGGGGAAAATATTAATGTTCTGGTCTGTTGATACTTGTGGATTTGGGGTGCTTTTAGCAAATTGTCCAGCCAGAGGATAGACACCACAACTCCTGTAGATATGCCAGTGAAATACATACATTGAAATTACAAGTTAGCACTGAGAAATAATGCTGCTGCCCTGGGCTCCAATGGTTGCAGCAGACAGGCCTTTATAAAGGAGCTTCTGGGACACCTGATTAAAGTCCTGAGAAAGCAAGACTGAGTTCAGAAGAGTAAAGCTGGACCTAATTGGTCTCCTGATCCTTTTCTCATCTAGGTGCAGCATGCAGAGTAAAGAAGAGAAGAATCCCTTTTCAACAGTAATTTAGATCTGACACTTTTATAACGTGTACGTGGACTTGCCCTGGGCACCACAAAGTAGTGCAAAGTGTGGAAGCAGATGCCAGCTTCCCCTTCCACAGTGGAGCAGTCTGAGCCGCTTGCACATACCTTCAGTCTATTTAGTATCACTTCAGTTATATATTAATTACATTGTTGGTTAAAAGTCATGATGTTCATAGATTTTAAAAGACCCTCTTTTTCCCGTCACCTCACCCCCCAAGAGAAAGAAAGATGTTTTGCAAAAGAAAGCTCTGTTTCTAGGCCCCAGAGCTGATGTGTTCTCTGGACACTTCATCTGTTTCTCACTCAGCCCAAGCCCAGCTCTATGCCAGCTATGCAATTTCAGCTGAGCTACTGGTGCATATTTGGTCTCTCACCATTTAGCATTGTTATCAGCTGCTCCAGCCTCCCATCCATCATTCAGAGTATGGTTTAGGAAAACAGAATAACACAACATACATTATAGGCAGTCTTAAGCTTCTTTAGACTTGCATAGCCCTAGGGAGGGCAAAGGAGTTATGCTGATTAAAATAAATAAATAAATAAAAAATCCTATCATCTTGTTCTGTTCATGCAGCAGCAGTATTATAAGTAGGACCAGAAGTGTAACCTAGTGCTGAAATTGTTGATCAAGGTCCAATGCTCAGTTGCCTGTAACATTGCCAGGTTTTATCCCCTTCCAGTACTAAATGTTTGCTTTGGACTGGCTTAATATGATAATGGAGGATATAAGACTTTTAGCTCTTCTAATCATCTGTGTGGAAGACTGCATGATGCCATGTGATATTCCCAGAATGCATTTCCTCAACTCTCCCTGTGATTTTTAAGAATTTAGCAATATTCTTCTCCTGAGGGCTGCTTCAGAGCCAGATGTGTGTCTTATGTACTGAATGGGCTCCCTGCGAGTGGGCTCTGAGAAACCTGCTCTAGTTGCAGATGTCCTTATTTCCTGCAGAGGATTGGACTAGATGGCTTTTAAAGGTCCCTTCCAACCCAAACCATTCTATGATCTCCATCTATTACAGGACATCTGAATAGTCTATGTAAAAGTAAAGGCTTCTGGTTAGATTTTTATTCTATTTAGATTTTTGAATATATTGAGTAATTAAGAATATAAAGAGAATATAAAGCCCAGCTCTTCCAGCTCTCTTAGCTCTCCTGCTAAGCAGGACACACATACAGTAACTGTCTGCCCTGCATTCTTGTTGGACAATTGACATACATATAGATCAACTGGTGTGTATTTGGGTTGATTTTTTTTTTGTCTTTGGATTAGTTGTGATGCCAGAGATTTCTAGCTCAGGTGAGTTGATAGCAGAGGATTTGGGGATTCTTGTGCTTCTGACTCTGCTTGTTGTCCTGAAAGTGGTCCTCCTTCTCTAAGATGTATGAGACTTGTCAGGAAACTAATCTGTCATGAAACTATGCCTTCAGCAAGAGCTACCCTAAAGAGGAAACCAAAAGCAGCTACTTCAAGGGTTTTCCTTGTTTTTATCCCTCTAAGTTTGCATCTTCCACCTCCATTTTTCATCTTCTAAAACTTGAGGGACGCCTCATCTTACTATGCTACATTTCAAACGGGCAATCTTTCCAAAGTGGCCTTGTGTGTGTTTGCTGTACAGCTGAGAGCAAAGCCTCACTTTGTCTAATGGTTTAATTACAATGTCAATGTGGATTCATTAGCATGACAGCTGTCACTGTAAATGGGTGAGTGGGGAATCTTTTGGACCCCTTGGGGTCAGTGTAATTGATGTAGTGAACAGAATACTGTATTTGCTGAACAATGGGATGGATCTCCATTCTGACCCGTAAAGGGCAATCAGCATAAGCAGGGAATCGATAGCAGCTGAATTTTCTTCCATGATCGGATTGATTCAACCATGTTAACCTTCACATGCAGGTTATATTCTGCTGGACCCTGTGTGACTAGCATGCCCTGAAGGAGGATAGGCAAATGCTGATGCATTTATTTTCAATATAAATCTTGACCAGATGCAAGAACAGCTGCAGTTTTGCTCCATGACTCTGATCAGAGGAAAAGAGGATCTGGATGAAGTTCTTTCTTTGTTTTGCAATTGCTTCCCCAGCTCTTACTCTTCTTGACATGTTTCAACAGCTGGTCCTCTCTTGCCAAGACTACCTTTAGAAAATGAGCTAATAGCATGGTATTGCTCATTTTCCTATAAGGACTTTTTTTCTATGGAGTTGCACAGTGTTCCTGCTGCCTTTATGGGAGCCCTGGTAAAGGTTTATGCTCTTTGATATCTGCTATAGGTTTGTTCTTCTGCAGGTCCATCATAGATCTTTGTTGATGTTTCTCTAAATGTAATTTGTCACACTGACTGTTGCTTCTTGTAATATAAGCTCATCTATTTGTTCTCGTCTTTTTGGTGTTACTTGTACATTTGACCCAATGTACAAGCAAAGAAATATTGTTGGAAACTGCAAGGGTTGAGAAAAGCAAGGTGTTGCTAGAGAATCTGTAGGTGTTTTTTGTAATATTTGTAAGATAATACTTAATTCACTCCTTTAAAAATGGAAAGCATTGTTTGGGTCAGGTGAAAATCATATTGAAGTAAAGACCTTGAATACATCATGCTTAAAGGCTGCAGTGATATCGCTGTTCTGAGGTATCCTTTCTTTCTTGACAGGGTAAGAAGTGCTCACCACCTTCCCTTGTTTCCTTGAGAACAGGAAGAGAGGTATACAGAGACTGTCTTCCATTTTACAAAAAAAATAAAAATAAATCCATAATTTTCCATCAAAATAGAATATTTGGTTTTGAAATCAAGCTGAATAATAAAACTTAGCAGACATCTAGCAAGACTTTTAATGAGCTGACTGTCTCTCTTGCCCTCCAGAGTCATAGAATAGTTTGGTTGAAAGGGATCTTTAAAGGTCACCTAGTTCAACCCTCCTGCAGTGAGCAGGGACACCTGAAACTAGAGCAGGTTGCTCAGAACCCCAGCCAACCTAACCTGGAATGTTTCCAGGGATGGGGCTTCTACCACATTTCTGGCCAACCTTGTGCAGGGTTTCACCACCCTCTGTAAACAATTTGTTCCTTCTACTTGAAGTCTCCTTTATTTTAGTTTCAGACCATCACTCCTTGTCCTGTTGCAACAGGACAAGGGGTGCTAAAAAGATTGTCCTCAAAGAGCCGTCGCTCTTCCCACAGCAGGGAAGGGAGAAAAGCACACTCCCGTGTGCATGATTCATTGCCATAGCTGTGCACCAGCTCTGCTTATAGTCAAACTTGAGTTTTGGTTTCATAAGGGTGACCTGTGCACAACCAGTTGAAATCCTAATGTTGGAAAGCCCTGACCCTTGCTGTTCCCTGCCTCCTCTAGTGGTCTGGAGCCTGGGAGACTCAGACGTGCTTAAAGGCAGCTCAGACTATATGTCTGGAAAATACAGAACATGGCTGATGGGTGTAGGAGAACTATGTAGAGGAAGAGAGAAAGCTCATACTTGAGAATACACAACTAACACCAGTACTGGAGAGGGCTATTTGATGTAGAGGACCTTTAAAGGTTCCCTCCAATCCAAAACATTCTATGATTCTAAGTAGAAATTCCGAGGCCAGCAAAGCAGATTGCAACAGGACTTGCTGACACTTAATGAACCTTAAAGTGCATAATGAGATGTGGAGGGGAGCATGTATGCTAAGGTGTGATGAATGACCATGTGTCACTGACTCTTCTCTCATGCTTCAGGTTACTGCAACTACCAGCTAGCCCAAGGCCCTTGCTCTTGGAGGAAGATTGCTCAGATCCCTTGGTGGGGATCACATGCTCCATGCAGTGCAGGGCTGAAAAGCAAGGAGGTGAGATTTGTTGTTGGGAGCTTCTATGGAGTCCTTCCAGCAACCTGCTTCTAAACACATCTGAAAGCAGGGATTGCATGAGGAGTCAGTATACTTAAAAAAAACCCTAAAGCAAACAAACAATAAACACACAGGGGAAAAAAAAACAACAAACAAAACAACAGCTCCACCCCACCCCCCATATTTCCTCTATTAAAAAATAAATTACAAGGAACTCTAACATCCCAAAGTAATCTTTATTTTCTATCTTGGGCATTTTCAGCCTATCTTTATAATTTCTTACTCTCAAGAAGCTCAAGCATTCCTGGATGCTAACACAGCCCAGAGCTCTTTTCCATCTTTGAGGGATGTCTGCATGCACCAAGATCATTCTGCTCTGCAGGGACATGAGGAGTATTCATGAGGGGATGTTGACATCTGGAGAGAGAAGGACAACAGCAGAATTCTTCCTCCTGATAGCCTGCCAAACACAGATTGCTGAACACCATGGTTTCTCCTTCTGCCTGTCACACTGTTCCTGTTAAGTCTGTACATTTAAGTACAACTGTTTATAACACAGGAGAAGCTGTACAAAAAATTCCCTTCCCAGAGCTTGATGAAAGTCACTGAGAAGGGTCAAAGAACCCTAGAGCTTCTCCTACCCTTGGCATGCTTAACTTTTCAGGGAATGAGAGGAGAAAATGGATTATCTGAGACAACCAAGTATTGAAATTGTATTGAAGTACTGTACCTGGAATGACCATCTCAGCCCAGTCTCTCTGCTAGTCTGCCCTGTCTTGGTGATTGGGTGGGGCGTGTTTTTGTGTGTGTGATTTGCTTTGTTTATGTCAACATTATCACTAAGTGCTTATTATGCTGGCTTTTGGGGCATATATAGCATGGATAAGTGCTTTTAATTGGAAGTGTATTAGTAGAACTAGATTTCAGAAAAAGTAATCCGTGGCCAAGAATATAGATGCCTTCAGTAGGAAGCCATGTTATGTGAGGGATGCTGAATTCAAACTTAAGAAGCAGCAAATTTAGGTTGGACATTAGGAAAAATTTCTTCACTGAAAGGTTTGTCCACCCCTGGAACAGGCTGACTGGGGCAGTGGTGGAGTCCCCATCCCTGGAGGTACATGGTTTAGCGGTAAGATTGGCAGTGAAGGGTTAATGGTTGTACGCGATCTTAAAGGCCTTTTCCAAATGAAAGGATTCTATGATTCTGACTAAATTTATCCTCTAATTTGTGTGTGTGAATAAAAAGCAAAAAGAAACCCAACCTCAAACGAAACGCAACCCTCCCCCCGCTTCTCCCAATTCTAAACCAGTCCCAAAGAAAAGATCAGCAAACTTCTTCTCTAAACCATGGAAAAACTAACCCTACAGGTAATTTGCTACAGAATAAAGGGAACCTCTGCAATAAATGATGATGTCACCAGCTCAGGGGCTGGTGATATGCAGAGTTAATCCAGTGGTTGGGAGATCCTACCTCTGTTAAAAGCAAGCAACTTCCAGGATGAAGCCAACTTCTATAAGTCATCGAAAGGGCATTCTCTGGGCCTTTTCCACTGAAGAGAGAAACCTGCTGGGGTTGAACACTGTGCATTGTAAATTCATATTTTAAGATAGATATAGCAGATATCAACATCAACAGATGTAAAGGAAAAATATGAATATTGGAAAAAAGATAGAGAAAGGAGAAAGTGGGGAGAGGGCACAGTCGTATTTGACCCCTGAGGAGCCTTGTGTATGCACATGGTGTTGCCTCTGTTAGTTGCATAAGTGCTTTTAAAATAATGAAATTACTTCCATCAGAAGGAGAGATGCTTGCATGATACGTGTTTTGGGGAGGAGGGAGGGGGAGTAAGAAGGTTTGCTTTTGTGATTTAAAAATATCTATGGCTGTATTTATACCAGCCAGGGAAGTTGTGTTGCCAAGTCTTTCAAGGCTTACAGGGGAAATGCAACACAAAGCAAGAAAAATATCTGTGGAAGCACTTTAGAATGAGCTCCAGAGGGGAAAGAAAAAAAAATATTCCAAATGCTTCATACTGTGTGGTCTTTAGAGGACTGTTTTGGGGGAAGGAAGAAGAAAGGCTGTATAAAATAAAAATGCATATACATATGCCTCCTGGTAAACTGGATTGAAGATTGTGACTGAAAGCAAGATACTTTTGAACCTTTTATTTGTTTCTGGAAAGAAGAAAGAGACTCTGCTGAAATAACCTTCTTCCTATATTTCTATTCTGAATAGTGTCAGGATTAAAGAGAGCGTATAGCAGGAGATGTTTCATTTGGAGAAGAGAGGAAACGAAAGTAGAACCCTTCGGTGAATAATTTCCAATTTAGTGTTTGCTGACTATGGTACTAAGAAGCCTGGGGACAGGTGCAGTGGGTTTGATGACAAATGCCTTAGCTGGAGCCCTCACGTAAATAGAGGTGATAGATGCAGCTCAGACTTCAGTCAGGAAGGTTTGTAAGTTAACTCTACACCTAGTAGCATGAGCACTGAGTGGAGAAAGCAGTGGTGAACTCTAGTGATAGTGTAGTTGCCTCCATCTTCCAAGTATCAGTCTGGGAAATGTGTGGGGGGGTACACAGCCAGGTAGAGACCTATGTGCTCTGTTTGACTGGCACTGTGATGAGGGAAAGTCCCTCCAACAGCCCTTCTGCCTTTTCTCATCTGCACTAAACCCTTTTGTGATTCATAACCACTTTCTTCTGCTGGTTTTGGTACTGATCCAGGGAATGGGCTGGCTGTGGCTGAGCAGTATTGTATTTCTCTGCATACCTCTGACAGTAGATGCATGTTTTTGAGAACAGTGACTATCTCAACCAGTCAAGAGCTGGACAAGCAAAATTCTGTGCTAGAAGATCCTAACTAAAACACTTTTTCCTCCTCAGTGGAATAAGGTGCCATCTCTAATAACTAGATGTGAGCACAAAGTATTTTTGTAGCCTCCTGAGAAGCTGTAGTGGAACAATTATTGCTTTAATGGCGTGTTTGTATGTGAATTTGAGCTTCAGAAAAGAAATGGCAGGTTTCTCCTTTCTTACCACCATTCACAGGCTAGCACCTCTCTTCTTTTCCATGCAGCTAGCCTTCAGCAATAGAGTCTGTCAAGGCTGACAGCTAAAGGAGCTTCTGCAGAGATAGTGGCTTGCGCTTGGCACTTGCTATCCAGGGCTCTGCTGATCTGTTGGAGAGGTTAAGGTGAGTCTCAAAAACATATCTAGCAAACCATTGTGGACCACCTCAATCTTACTGTTTCAGTGTTTGAATACCAAATTGAACATACAGCTGACACATTTACTTTGCAGTCTGTTTTCTCCTGACAGAAGCTGTGGATTTAATGTAGCATATGACCTTTTTTCTACATAAAGTGTCTAGGAAAATGCATTTCCAGTGGCAAGATGACCAATCTAATTTCACATGAAGCATAAGCAGTTTAGGAAGAAATTATAATTTAAAAAAAAAAAAAAAAGTTATTGAAGTAACTACTGAATAGTACAAGAAGTAAACTGACCTTCCCTTTTATTCATGCTTCTTCTGATGCTATGACCCTTATGTAAGGGACTCTTGCAACAGCAAAACCTATGTCGCAGTCTCCCTGCCCAAGGATCTGGAGATGATGTGTAACCATATTGAACCTTACTCAGAGCTGGTGTAGACTCTGTTAAAAATAAAGCTAAGACCTTTGCTCCTAAAGTTCTTCATTTTCTTAAGAGTCCTGTTTTAATTTCTGTCTTTCTCCTGTGACTGCTTGGCAATCTCCCTGAAATCCTGGGGACTGTCAAGAGAAATGATGACATGTCTTCTCTTGCAAGTAGACCAGAAGTCTGCAGTGGCAGAGTCAGAGCTGATTGCCTATCTTATCTTGCTAGTCTCTAATTCAGGCTTTTGCAAACAACTACCAGTCCTGTTTTTTTCTGAAGCTACAGGTTGGTGTTTAATGTACTACTTTTCCAGGACTTTATCTATCAAACTGGGGGGGGGAATATATATATAGATATATCCCTTTTCCTTTTTGATCCCTGGGAAGGGACTTACATCAAAATTCAAGGTCCAGAGAGCTCAGAAGGTGAGAAGGTGAAGGACAGTAGGCATCATCTGTCACTCAAGACCTCTTTTTCTTGTAACCATGCCTGAAGTATGAGAGGTCATAATTTATCAAAAGTACATAAACTTCAAATAACTTCAAATCATAGAAAATTATGTTACATTAACTTGGGAGGTTCATTTTGTTCTTGACAGTGAGCTGGTAGTTACTATTTTAAAATGTGGGGGATTTCTAAAGTATGAAAGTTGAAATGAGATCCATACAAAATAAGAACCATACTACTAAAGAAAGTCTTCCTTTGGCATTAACCAACTTTCCTCCATTGTTATGTTATGAAAGAGGTTTTAGATAGGCCACTACTCAAGGATGACAGGCAAGAGAGTCAAAAGAGTCCCTCCTTGGAGAAAGGCAGAGGAGAAATGGCCAATAGCGAGTGGGATAATTTTGCTTCCTAGGAGGTGATCGCAGATATTTCCTGCTGCTGGCACCAGATTATTTCCTTATGTGGTAGTTCAAAGATGCCATGAAAATGGTAGACCAGCATGAGCAGTCTGGTTAGCATGGTGAACAAGCTTCCCTGTGGACATTGGTAAGACGAATGCTCTGACCTCTCTGGGTGATCAATCTCGGGCACATGCATCCATGCTGCCATAGTAAACACAGTGTTGAACCAGTTAACTTTGTCCTGCCTTGCTCCTGCAGCAGTCCAGCTCCTACACAACTGAAATCAAGAGATGCAGTGTTTGTTTTCTGAAACACATAATGATAAATTCTGCTCTCTCTGGCTTGTTAGACTCGGGCATGATCATGAAATTTAGAATAAAATATTTTCAGTTGGAAGGGACCTGTGGAAGCTGGGTTTCTACCACCATTTGCTTTGCTCTACAGATCGCCTCCTTCTACAGTGTTACTGCTGGCTAGTGCTTTCTGTGAGATTTTTACCTTGTGGTGCATGTTCTTTTCACTTGCTTCCATTTTAATGCTTCAGCAATTTCACAGATCATTGAAACTTGACTATCTCAATCTGTAAGTTGTTTTTGGTTGGTCACTTCAGGCTTTCAGGGCCTTCTGGGGTTTGGCTGTTTTTTCTTTACCACACTTTTACCAGAAACTGGACATAATCTACAGGTTGCTTTGGAAGTTTATCAGTCTGCTGCTTCTACCACATTCCAAGCACTTTAATAGATGTTTCCATATTGTAGTATCAGTCAAATTTGCTTGCCATATCTAGCACAACATTTCTGTCTGCAGGCCTATCACGTGCCTCATTGCACAGAAAGCTTGCACAAGGCAAAATCTCTGGTCAAACAAAGCCACAAAACAACTTAATGATGCATTTATCTGCTTTTTTTTTTTTTTTTTTTTTTTAGTTTGTATAGAAAGAGCAAGACCTGGCAGTTCTTATGCAAAGCCTGGTTTTGTAACACTAATACTACCAGTTTTGTGGCTTCTGAGGAAAGCTCTGCTGGGATCTCAAATACATTTTCTACTTAATGCCAGACTTAAAACTCATAATGATGTATAATGTAAGATTTATTGCTGTGTTTGCATCATTATTTGATTTATTTTACTATGTGGCTCACTAATTCAGTACTGGTGTAAACTGTAAAGTATTGGGTGGGATTTTCAGTAGGGCCCGCTCTTAACCATTTGTCTGTTGAAGCTTATGTAGGCTTAAGTATGCTCTTAATAAAGTGAATGAGTCTCACTAATGATGATGAGAAGAGTCTTCACAGTCATCACTTCCTCAAAATTTTTCTCTGTTCTTGGCCCCAAATGAAGTACAGCCAGTCCTCTATCCCTGTATTGACCTACTTTGTAGCTGCTACCTCTACAGATAATTAACACTTTACGTGTGTTTAGTTCTAACTGGTTTATTTCAAACAAATAAGCTAAAGCCTGCAACATTTGGCTTGAATGCTCTTTTTCCAGTGCTGGCATATGTGCAATACTTTACAAGTATGCAACTAATCAATTTGTCCTCTGATTTATGTTTCATTATTGAGAGAGCTGAAACTGTTTAGATAATTCATGAGTGAGATGCTGGTGCTTTCTGTTAGGGAAATAAAAAGAAAGTAAGATCTATCAGCATGTAATATGACCACAAAATTAAGCACAGCCTCAATATCCCAAACCAGACTGACTGAATCATTGCAAAAAGATTTCAAAACCTGCCTTTTGCTTCCCATTGCTGCATTGCATCGGGAAAACTTTCAGCTGCTCTGTAGTAACAATACTGTCAGCTCCTGACAAAGCTGATAGGGAGAAGGGAGGGAAGCCTTTGTGTTCTCACAGTGTTGAGATGAAAGAAGCATGACTTTCTGTAAGCAAAATTAGCTTCTGATCCCTGAGCCATCCTGGGATTGATTTTGTCTGGTTTTTCTTACCATTATAGTACAGTGTCCTTACCATCTGCCACCATGTGACTGCTGTGCTGCACTTTCCACCAAAACACTGAGTTTTGTGTGTATGATAATACCTACTAAGCTCAGAGGGGCACCAGCTTGAGCCTGAAGCACAAGCTGCTAATTTCTTGGCCTCCTCAGTGAGACAAAGCTGATCAATGCCTTGGACAATCAGTCCTCAGACCAGGAGGGTCAGCACTTGCAACTGGTCTGCCTAGACACTGATGACAGGTGCCTATCCCTTGGAGGGCTGATAACATGCAGGGAATGACAGCTAGCTGTGCCCTCTCTGAGCCAGCAGTGCCCTGGTGACCAGGAATATGGTGTGTCTCACCCCAGTCATCTCCTCTCGCATGCCCGTGCAGGGAGACTGCCAAGCCCAAGCACAGGATTGGATGACTGGAGTCTTGTTTCTCTCCTCCTTCCCTGCAAAGGGAAAAACATTGCTGACTTTTTTTGGGTAGTTCCACTCAGACCCAAACTGTTGCTTTTACTTGCAGGATCCCTCAAACAACCCGGTTATCTTTATACTGACATTATTAGTTGGACAACATGTTGTGCTGGCCTAAGGACCTAGGCTAGTTCATGTTTTGATCAGCTGGAATACATGTCTTGATCGAGCCCCTAATGGTAAAAGGAATATTGATGTTTTCAGGGTAAGATCTTGAGATATTGGAGATTTTAGTACCAGTGTGTAGATGATTGCTTACTCATGCTTTCAACTGTTAGCTTACAGATGCTAACAGAGTAGTTATTCAAAGAATTTCACCAATTCCTTTTAGACTTGAATTTTTTTGCTGGAGCACAGAAGAGCCAAGGTTTATATCTTGGGTGCTGTACACAGGTGACTGAAAATGGATCAGCTAATGCCTTATCATAGGAGGTGTTCAGAAAACATGTAGACATGGCACTTTGGGGCATGGTTTAGTGGTCATGGTAATGTTGGTTGACAGCAGGACTTGATGATCTTAGAGGTGTTTACCAATCATAATGATTCTATTCTATTTATATTAAATAAAACTGTTCTATTTTGTTATATAAAATCTTTGAGACCTTGTTAGATGAGCTTGGGTTGGATAATATGGTACAAGGAACATGTATGGAGTGAAGACCTTTCTTTTTGCAGCATCATGTCAAGGTGTCTGCACCATTATAGATAATGTGTGTAATGCTAGGGGTCATTCTTCACAATGGTCAATTCAAACCATGGGAAATATTGGTTATAAGCACTCTTGTTGATGCAAACACATGGGTCAATCAATGCACAGCTGAGAAGGACAAGGGCAGGAATTAAGCTGTAACAGTGATGAAGACATTGGACTGGTTCTGCTCTCCTAAAATCCTGTGGTCTTGAGAGGGTGGTACTGCTGTGCTGGGTCAGAGGTGTAAAGAAAACCCAATCTGCCAAGTGGGGTTTGGATGTGGGTTGCTGAGGTGAAGGCCCAGTCAGGTACCTGGTCTCAGACCCAAGTATGTAGGAGCAACTGTGATGTAGCTCTTTGCTTTCCACTGTGGGAGACACAACCATGGGTTTTGAAGATGTGTGCAAGAGTAACCATTCAAGACCTGCTTCTTACAGTGCAGTTACTGTGTTCTGGATGATGTGGTATAGTTTCCTCAGTCTGTCAAAGAAAAGTTCAGGCTACTATAGCAACACAAGTGGTAGTCAGCTCCACTTACCACATGCAATTAGCTGACATCTGCAGCTTTTCAGCCCCAAAAGACATAGCTCCTTACATCACTTGGTGCATTATGATCCTTCTGACTTACCAGTCCCTTCAGCCCCTTTGGTGAGTACGTTTGCCTTTTTTGTCCCTTCTCTTCCATCTTAAAGCAACTTGAAAATATCTTGGTACTTCCACCATCGCAGTGTGAATTTGTCCCTGGTCTCTCTGGGAATAACTATCAGCCACTTGCAAAAGAGCCCAACCTCTCTGAGCCTGCCTGTGAACCAAAGCTTTTATCAGGGAAAGTTGAATTCTCTGTAGCTCTGCCGTAACTCCTTTTACTTCTTGTTGCCAGTGCTGGGCTAGATGGTGTGATTTAGGACTGGCGCCTGGGAAGGTTGGGGTGAAGGCATCTTCCCTGAGGGAGGTTGGCAGGGGACAGCCTGGCTATGCTTTCTATTCACACGCTGGAAGGATGTGCTGGAGAAATACATCCAGGAGCTTGGATGAGGAGGGGTCCCTTCCCCTCTATCGAAGAGGACAATTCTCACCCTTCTGGGGCTGTGCAAGTCACCTGTCACTTATTCCTTGGACTTTGGCTTCACCCTCCCCAAAAGTCATCTTCAAAGTCCTTTGTCCAGTTGTGCAGAGAGAGCCGTAAATCTGTACCCTTGTTTAGTGTGGCATGTACTCTGCCTCTAATCCAATTGCCCTTCTGTTTGCTCTCTGTATAGCCTCATTCAGCCTGACAGCTATTTAATAAACCTATTTGCTTTTCTTTGACATGAGGCAGAAGTGGTGGGTGTTGAAGAGCCATAAGGCCCTAGTGGACAATGAAACCCTTTCCCACTCAACACTCTTCCAGCTCAGCACAGATAAATTGTGTAGAACTGGAAAATTAACATGTCCTATCTTAACCAAAAAAAAGGCAGCATTCAGAGTCTGGTCCACAATCGATTCAAGTTGGTTGCTCCCTCCTCCTAAATGAGATATTTTCTCTATCTGTTGGTGGAGATCAACAAGGTTGTAAGATAACTGAAGGTGATGGTTTACGCTTTTATGGTTTAGGCTTTGTCACCTACAAGAAAGAAAGCCATTTGGGAACACTTGCCTTGTAAAAAACATCCCATCTAAGGTATGAAGGAACAAAATTACTCTGAGAAGTTTAGAGAAACTAACCTGTTAATTTACAAACGAGGGAGAAAAGTATTCCAAAAAGTTCAGCTTAGAAACTTTCCCATTTGGTTATCATGAATTATTTGTGTGTTTACCTTTCTCTGCACACTCCTCACTCACAAGAATGTTAGTGTGTAGAGCACCACAGCAGGTATCTACCATGCAGGCTCAATTTGCACACTCCTCCTCCCCTTAGGGAAGGGAGGAGAAAAGGTAGTTGGACCTGTTATGGCACAGCTGGAAGACACACAGACTCTGCAGTGGTGAAGACAGTAAAAGATGAATATTTAGCTATATAGCTACATCTACAAATGAGAAAGAATTTTGTTCTGGTGAAGTTACAAAAGAAAACAAAAGCAACAAAAAACACAAACAAACAAAAAACAACAGAAACAAAACAAACAAAAACATAAACAAAAACCAAATCAAACAAACAAACAACATATCAAAAGTTTTAGCTTACTACCACTCTGCATACTAACTGAGGTTTTCTTGGTCTTTATCTCTTTTAATGATCTGGCATATACATATAAAGTTCAAATGCCAGCCACCAAAATTTTAGGAGAAAAAAAAAGAGTGGATTTCGATGCTGCTTTTCTTTTGAATCTTGAATATTATATAGACTTACTCATGACCAAATGACTGATGAAACAAGTAGTATATTCCCTGCCAGTTATTCAAGTTCCGTAAAGATGGCTAGCTTTTCTGAAGTGGGCTTCTGTATGGTTGCCTATAAACTTTCATTTTGTAACATGGCCTTAATGAATTAGAAGTTGTGCAGAGACACAGTAAAAGGAAGGTCTTTCCCAAAGACGCAATACAGAACATCCATTCATCTGACAGCACTATCTGAAACCAATATATGTTGTAGTCACAAGTCTATTAGGAATCTGAGTGATGTAAGGACTTAGTTACCATCTTGGTTTTTTTTGGTTGTTGGTTTGGGTTTTTTTTTTTATATATTGCATCATTTCTCATGAGCAACTTAAATATGCCTTCCTCATATCTCTTTAACACAGTAGGTATTTTAATTCTTTTGACCTTTCCTTCAAAGCCACATTTTCTAGTCTCTGCTTGCTCCCTCTATGCCCTCTTCTGGATTCCCTAGTCTACATCTCTTCTTGCAGCAGATGACCAGCCCCCATGCGTATTGTGGCTGAGATAACACAGGAATGTGGTAGTCCAGAGAGAGAAAGATACTCAAGAAAAAGAGGATGCATGGAAGGGTCTAGAGGAAGAAAAGGGTTTGAAAAGAATGACTTTCAGTCCAGCTCTCTCCATCCTGGGTCCCTTTTCTCCTTCCCTCAAGCTGTTTTGTAACTGTAAACTCATTTTGCCTGTACAGTTTAGAAATCTTCACTTTTGCACCTGATATCTAATGCTGTACTTGAGCGGAGCACTATCAGGGATACAGAGGGCACGAACAGTGCCAAACAGTCTACAGAGGCACACGTTGCTGCTTTCTGATTAGTCATAGTCAACTCTAAGTCCCACCTTCTTTCCCAGCAGGTGCTTCTCAACATGCATTTGCAACTTCTGTTCTTTGTGAGTGCTGTGTAAATCACCCTACTGAGATATCATGGCATCCCTAACGATTTCAGGAAAAAGAGTATTTTTAAGGGTTAGAATATTATAATCATACTTGGCAAATGATACCAATAGATATGTGTTCAAAGCAGCACTAATGCACTTCAATGACATTGTCCCTGACACTTTTTATAGTTAGTCCTAGGAAGGATTTGAAAAGGCACTTGAGAAGTATTCAATTCTAAATCCACAACTGCTACTCCAGGGTGCCATTTTTTAATTTTATTTTTAAGTTGCTAACTTGCTTTGTTTTTATTGCAATGGAGGAAGGTCAGCACCAGTGGGAAGAGGTAGTGCAGCTCCATGATGTCATGTGGGAGTTATATCATCTGTGGCAGCACCTATCCACAGTGAAAGGCCAAGTGGGAGGCTGAGATATGTTAGAGAAAAGACCTGCTGGCAGATTGATGGAGAACACTGATGTATTTCTGTAAACCACAATACAAAGGGAGTTAATCAAGATCAGGAGGAGGGCCTGTCTTCTTGAGAAGTCACTTCCCACCTCAATTAGCTGGTAGTTTAGACAAACATACACAATGTTTAGGCCACATCAGTCTGAGTGATGCTTTCTTGAGCAACTCTAATGCTCCTGACTGCTCTGAGTCTTTCCACCATCACGGTGCAGTGGGCAACTGGTAGATTTTGTCAACAGGCCAATAAATCTTTATTGACAGCCTTAGCTTCATGTTTGGCTCAAATAACATCCTCTCTTAAGGCAAAGGAAGAGGAGGAAATATCCAGGCTGAGCATGCACAATGTCTATCAGAGAGTTAGCAGAAAATTAGTTTCTCTTTCCTATATTGATTGTCACATTTTATGAGGGAGCTTGTGCATGTCTCTGGTACTGGACTGGTCTCCTTTGGGATGCAGGTTTTTTCTTCCCTTTGTTTATATGCTCATTTGGCATTTACTATCCTGAAGTGACCAACCTCCTAATTCTGCACTGAAGTTTATGCGAGCTCTTTGAAGAAAAGCAATGTCTTGTACAAAATTATGACAAAAAAATCCCCCAAATTCATGATCAAGAGAAAAAAATGAGTCTTCAGGCTTGCAAGCCTAAACAAAGGCAGGCAATAAACTTGTGGTAGAAAGGGATGATTTTTTTTTACCATTTTACTGTAGCGTCTGATATTATCCGGTATAGGTTACAGCCCTTTTGGTTTTCCCTCTCTGGATTTGGCAGACCTCTGCTCCCAGGCTGCAATAATGTCTTTTTTCCACTGTCTGTTCTCCAGTTGTTTGGTGTCTCTTGTCATAATGAAACTGTGGATTTTCTTCCTGCCTGACAAATACCCTACTATTGTTTTGGACTGCACTGGAGGCTCTTTACAGTGAAAGCTCTCAAATGTAGCATGCGATACACTGACAAATTAAAGTTGCATGTCTCCAGGCCTAGTTTCTTTATCTTGCAAAGAGTTTTTTGTTTGTTTTTTTTTTCTTCCGTTTGATCACCCTTTGATGTCCAGAAATTAAACTAGAACATAATCATATTTTTCCTTCCTTGTCCATCCATAATGCAAATTCATCTGGCCGGGCTAGGTGAATGTTGCAGTTAGGCATGAATGCTGAACTGTGTGCCAGCAGCAGGCATTGAGACCGATCCACCCATGTAGAAGGGGTGGTTTGAATTGCTTTTATTACCTTAGGTAAATCAAGATGCTTTAATAGTCCCAGGTCTAACTCAGCTATTGCAAGCACAAATAACTTCTACGACTACTTTTTTTTTTTTTAATTGATAAACAGTCATCAAATTAGGAACGGTAGAAAGTGATATGAATTCAGTCAAAAAATTCCTTTCCTACACACTGTATTTGAGCTATTTCATTATCAGGAATAAGATAGGAATTAGTAAAATCTCCCTGGTGGAAAACTAGCTTATAATATAACATGGTTTTGTGCTGGGGAATGGGTTTGCAGATGTGTTGTAGGAGAAGCTGGTGCCAATCTTATCTCCGCATAACTGGGAAATGCTGCACAAGGACAACATCGAGGTATTGCAAGGAACAAGTGTTTTGCAAATGGGGATGTAGAAAAACACTGCTGTGGCTGTGATGGCACAATGTCTGTCTTCATGATGTGGATGGCTCTACAAGGGATGTCCTTATGCATGTCTGTAGCTCCATTTGGTATCTGGAGGAGCAAAGGGGCAAAAAAAAATCTGTCCTGCATATGGTGCCTTTTTGTTTGCAGACCATAAAGAAGGAATACTATCTTCTAGTGTCGGGCCCTTCTGAACAATGCATTTACACTTCTGTGCTAAGATTTCTTGTTAAAGCCAAGAACATTTTGGCCAGGTCAGTGCTCCTTTTGCTGATAACAGATATAGGGGTCATGGAGGTGGTCTTGCAATGAGAAATTCAGCCATAGTGGTGCCTTATTAATTGCCACTGCTAAATAGGATCAGGGACCTGGGAGTCAGCAGGCTTGGCTCTTCACTTCTTGGCACCATATGGGTCAGGAGTCACTTCACATCAGTTATTGGTGACACCAACATAACAGTTGCCCCGAGGGAAAATTAGGCCTTGAGTTTATTTTTCCTTAATGAATTTTTGATTGCTGGATCCAGGAATATTTCCCACCCCCAGTGTCGGGGTGGCATGTGGCAGAGGGAGCATGTCCCTTCTTCTGCACATCTACCCAAAGGAAGACACTGAAAACACCAATTTAATTCTGCCCACCTGGAAGAGAAGCTCACTGACAATCAGACTGAAATATCACTGGTGCTAGGCTGTAGTCCCAAGCATATTTCTTTTCTGTCAGCAAAATATTCCTCTCTTGCCCTCTCTTATTTCCCAGCTTCTCCTTGTTCCAACCCCACTGTCTTATTACCCCTGGGAGTGTGTCAGCCCCAGATGAGCCACCTCCAAGTCCTCCCATCCTACCTCTCCTTGCTATTTGTAGGGTCTCAGCTCTAATTAGGAGCAGTATCACTTTGTGAAGGAGCAACATGGGTCTCTGAAGCCTCTGGCACACCACAGGGTGAAGCTGCCAGGGCTGTGGCTAGTGCCAGCCACAGAGGATGGTGGCAGCACCTTACTGTGCCCGCACAGATGGGAGAAAACTGTCTGGGGGCTGCAAGGCCACATGAAAACCATGTGAAAATCAAAGGAAGCTCCTTTTCCTCTCTTCATGAGCTAGAGGTGGGAGACTGAGGGCACCTCATGCATGGCATTGCACGAGCCCAGTGAAAACACATTTTGGGGACAACCTCTGCACATCAACAGGACAAAATTGTCACAGTAGCTTGCAGGAAGAGGAGCTTGGCTGAGAGTTGTTGGATTTGTGCTGGCAAGAAGTGGAAGATATCAGCACTTTCATGAAATAGAAGAGAGTGCAGCTTGAAAGCTCAGGCCTTGGACTCCAGAGATAGTTTGAACTGGGAATGAAACTTATGAAATCCTTTTTCCCCCTTCATCCATGTTGATCCCAAAATATTGCCAATACGTAAAAGGGCTGTCAGAGAAGTGCTCAAACACAGGGCTATTAGTTCAAATTTATGCCTTAGAGCAGCAAAGATTCAGCAAAGACTTTGAAGCATCGCGTAGCCTTGTGCTTGAATCTTTCATCTGCTGGGAGGCTCTTTGATGGAAGACAATGATGAGGATGGCTCACTTAGATTCTGGAGAGGCTAATGCAATGTTGTTGTTGGCAGAGTTTCCACTGTAAAATAAAACTGCCCACTCAATGCAATCCCACCACAGCTCTACAGGACCTGAGATTTATAATGGTTTTTATGTTATGTGCTAACAGCATTATCCCAAGGGGAGTGTTAAAAATATATGCAAGTAGCTGGAGATGACTTTTGTCATCATCAGAAGTTGAGGGTAAAACATTTTAACCTGCAAGTGTAAGTTTGCAACCCTGGAAATCAGTGACCGAGATAATGTTCTGGTACACTTCTAGCAATTGCAAGGGGGTCAAACATTCAGAGTGAGATTCAAAGATACAGCAACCTCAGCCATCAGCTTAAGCCCCCCCATGTAGCTTCCTAATGTTATCTCCCCTGAATGCTAACCTCAGCCACCACATATTTGCCTTTCCCATGGTATCTAGAGAAGCAGCCTATGGAGTGAGGGATGAGACTGCCCTATCCTGGAGCTGAGCATCATGTGCCACTTCCCTGTGAAGAGGCAACACTGTTCTTGTCTGCATCACCCTTACCTCAGTGCCCCACCCAGAAAGAGTTGCTTGCAGTTAGGTAAAAGGCAAACTTTGCAAGAACCTCTTCCCTCTGAGAGGGCTGTAAAAGTTTTCAGCTCAGTTTAACCGAGGCTTTTGCTATCAACTGGCAGAACTTGCAGCCTTTTCCTGCCTGACCATTGCAGACAGGGAATTGCTGATAGCCAGTCTGAATTCTGTCTTTTGCTCCAGCTTGACTCCATAGCTACCTTGTCTGGCACAGTTATAAGCTCTGGGAGTTTTATATATTTTAAAAGAGTGGGAGGAGGGAATGGAAAAAAGTCTGGCCTAACCTCAGAATCCTATGGGACTGTGAGAGGAAGCAAACTGGAACTCATTTTCCTATTTCTTTCTTGACCTTATCTGAGAACAGCCAGTCTATCTGTAAGTGGCAACTGTGGAAAATGTGCTCTGGCCACTTGGTGTGAAAGATAGGCAAGACTCCTAAAAAATCTTCTCCACAGCTTATCACCTTTCTGCTGGCTCCACAGCAAACCAGTGCCCTGGTGCAGAAGGAAACTGGCTGTCTGTAAGGCTGGACAGGGCCTCATCAACAACTGATAAGCTCCTCTGTGAACATTCAGGCTCTTCAGGGTTTACTGTCCTTTCAAATACCACTGAAGCTCTAGCTGCAGATTCATACATGTATACATCAGTGCAGTCAGTATTTAATGCCATGCATCTGATTCTCCCTTGCTCTTTCTGCTATTTCAGGGATGCTGCTCCTCTTTTGTGTGGATGTAAATGCAATAGGCCTGTGTAGCATGTTTTACAGAGGCACTTAAAGATAATTCTCCTTCTAGCTCCCTGGTCCTAGTATAAAACTGCAAAAATTCACGTTGCCACTAAAATAGCAGTAGGAAGAGGACTGAGGAAGTGTACATTGTAGGAAAGAAAACAATATTCTAAATCAAATTGAAGCTTGGAAGTGGTTCAGAAGGTTTTGCTTATTTTAAACTAGGACAGGGAAGGTGTGATAAGCTATTGCCTAAATTTCTTTTTCTGCTATAATTTCTGTAAAAGCAGAAAAGAAGACCTAGGAAGAGCTTCTCTTCAGTGGAACTTGCTCAGTTTGGGGAAAGCAGTTGTATAGCAAGTTGGCAAAAAGCAGGTCAAAATGCACTGTTACATGAAAGGAGCAGAGGGGTACAAGGAGATGGGAAAAAGGCAACACACTCACTGAGGTTCTTATTTATATTTTGAAGATTAATTCTGTAAGAGAACACTTGATTTGGTCATGCTGAAAAGCAGCTCTCTTGCTTTGGCAGCACTTTATATGCCCAGTCTTTGGAGTTAGTACTTTCAATCCAAGGTTATTTTCACAGAAAAGGCTTACACAGGCACACTTGGTGGAGAGCTTTAAGTCATTGTACATATACTTAACCACCAATCCTACAGAAATCTGCAGCAGATTGGAGCATGGTGATCAAGAGTGTTGAACGTCTTTGGGGGAGTCTGATGAATGCACTTGGATGGAACGCTTTAAAACATAGTTAACATATATAACTGAGTTAATCTCACCAAAGAGCCTCAGGATTTCTCTCTGCCATTTGCTAGGGAATTATTTAGATCAATGTCACTTATAAATCTGAAGACCTAACAATTAAAAGATTTCTGTTCAATAAACAAGTAAGCAAAGCCACAGTAAAAGCCGTAAGTTCCCCATAGGGCATTTTCTATGTTAGATTGAAATTGCAACCACAAAGCATCAGGCCTCTGAAGTGTTATGCATTCAGATCCAGAAAATGCTAACTGGGATAACCAGTTTTGTGCCAAAACATGAGCATTTCTGTATTTTACAGACTGCAGATACTAGGTGTGGTTTGTTGTTAACAGAACAAAACAAACCAAACAAAAAAAAAAGGGGGGGGAGACAAGATCATTATGTGAGATGGAAATGCTATTGGGCAGAGTTTTCCCTCAAAACCAACAGCATTTTATGCACCAAGAATAACACTGAAGAAAAAAGACACAGAATTACTGGTTAGTGTTGGTATTGCAATGCCAGCAATTTCTGTATGGCTCAGGTAAGTATGTGTCGAACCTTTTCTGGTTTGAGTTTTTTGTTTTAAGACTGCCAGCAAAAGAGTTTCAAATATAACTGGCAATGTATCCATCAGGAAGTGTAGTAAAGAAGCTGGAGGAAACACAGTGTAATCACTGTATCCACAGTTGCACCATTAGGGCACTTCAAAGTGTTTTTGAAAAGCTGTATTTACTGTCCCCCAGAAACCCTTTGTCTTAGGAAGATGGTGAAATTTTAGTAGAAATACTTTATGATCCCAGTGTAACAGAAGGTAACTCAGGACTGTATATGTATTTAAATGGAATACAAGCATAGAAATAAGGAGATTGAAGGAGGAACTGGAAGGTTAAGCTGAAGTGAATGGACAGGTACTTCTGTATCTTGTACAAAATGTGTTTATTTTACAAATTAGGATGGTCAGTTTTAATAGGTGATCTTTTTAGACTTTCAGAAACAGTTTGGCTGTTTGGGCTGTATAAAGAAGCAGAATAACAGCTGTAGCTGTGTAGGCATGTTGGCTTTTTTATATGTGATTTAAAAAAACAAAACACCAAAAACCTAGCTCAAGATCTCTGTAACTCTCAGGGTGTTACAGGAGCTCCTGTATCACATTAATGTAAAATATTGTCATACTTTATTCTATATGGGTTCTTGTAGATTTAATTCAGAATAAGGCTTGGCATCCTGGCATTTCTTCAGATGACAAAATTAGTCATATAATGGTATCTCAGTGATGGGTAAAGCATAAGTTGAATGGGGATAGAACAAGGAATCCCTTCTAATCCCATGTTAATTAATCACCATACATAAATTCCGTAGCTTTCAAAGGATCTAAAGTTAACCCTTATCTCCTCTATTTCAACAGAGCCTTTGTCCTTGGTCACCACAAAAACTACCTAAGAGCATCTGTTACCCAATGGAATTACACAGTGGTGGCAGTTTGGATTCAGCCCCTTCACCATTATGGTTGGAGTCATGCCAGAAACATCTGAGAGAAAGACCCAGTCTATGCTTCAGGGCTGTAAAGCTGGCTTGCTGCTGGAGTGCTCAGTAACCCAAAGCCTTAGTGGATGCCCACTGGTAAGCACCATTTCCTAAGAATGTGTGGTGTCTCCATCATCTTGGCACTAGGGATAATCTCTCTTGACAAACCTCCCATGCTCTTAGCCCCTCCTACGCAGGGGAACTGCTCACCCTGAAATGTACACACCATACCTACCACATGGGCATATGGGTGTGCAGCTGGGCAATGCCGACACCCAAAGTGGTTTGAATCCTGACTGGCATGGTTGTATATTCCTCCCTCCAGGACTCACTGTGCTGATTAAGGTCACATCCAATTCTCCAGCGATCTTTAATGCTAGCTGAATTATCTGGTACTGTTTTCAGGTCATCTTTCCCTGTTTTGCCCTGTCTAGAAAAGCTCCAGCTTTGCATCTCCACTCATTTTTCACTTATGCATCCCCTACCTGGCCCCAACTCATATTTCTGTAGTCTACTTTATGCATGTAAAACAACAAAGTAGGGAAAGCAATCCAGGCTGCCAGATAGCTTTGAGGTTACTTGTTAATGCACTTATTTAGAGCTGTACTTCTTGTAGATGTAGGGGAGAGTATCACCATTCAATAGAAACAAATATACCCAACTCATTCTTGGAGTCAGCCCCATCAAATCAATTCTTGTTAAGATCTTGCCTGCCCTCATGGCAGCAAAATAAAAATAAAACATATTTAAAAAGCAAATTAAGCCAAAGAGCCTTATAATACAAGTTGCACCTTGCTAAGCAGGGCCCTGAAAGACTTTTAGGCACAGCAAATTTTAAAGTCCAAGGGCCTTGGCTGAGGATGTTTAGCCTGGGAAGCAAGACAAACTCATGCCTTTGGTCCTGCTGCTGTGAGGAGAACCATGCCTCCAGTGACCCACTGGCCCACAGTCAGAGCAGTGCTCTCAAAAGAAAAACAAGAGGAGACAAAGAGAAGTTCAGCACTGCAAATTCCCCCCTCCCTTTAATTTTTCACCCAGTTGGGCAACAGCATATGGGGAAGTTGTGAATTTGTCCTCTGGCTGCTAAACTATTCCACTTCTCTCTTTGGACCAGTTACAACATTTATGTTATGAAGGCTGAAGTTTTATAGAAGAAAATTGTCCTGCTTCCTTAATGAGGGTGATCAGTGTGTCTTCTACTTTTTAGGAAGACAATAACGTATTATGTTAAATCCACCGGGTGGCTTTTTGACTAGGGAGAGATCTTGTTCACTGGAAACATCTGATTCTTTGCTATGGTGTCCTGCTTGGTGTCAGCAATGATCTGCTGAGGATCTGCTATTTTGGGGAGAAAAGCACTGCTGAAGCCAAGACAATATGTCACCACAGAAACCCTTTAAACTAAAGCTTTATCCAGAGTCCACTGAATATAGTCCAATTGGTTTTAATCATATACAGCATCTAATGTCCTTTGAAGTAGGACTCTTCCTACTTTGATTAAAGTATGCACTGTTGTATTTGTGTGACTAACATGTGCACACATGTATAAAGTGAAGCAAAAAGGCACACACACCTCCATTACCCCTTGAAAGCAGGTGTAGTAATAGGAATAAGTAACTTTAATGTCTAAACTATACTTGGTTCTTAAAATGGCTAGAACAGGGACTACTCCTTTCCTCTCTGTCTGCACAGGTCCTTGTGTGATGGGTGCCAACCCCAACAGGCAGGCAGATGTGACAAGGATGGAAGGGATGTGCTGATCAGTGCTGTAGGAAACAAGAAAACCAAGGGTCTGTATTCTACTCTTCTTTCATTATCTGTTTTCCCACGAGCCAAGTTAGGAGAAAGTCAAGGGATTTGATTGTTGGGTATATTCCATTTTCATTGCTATGGGAGTGTGTTTACATGTGGAAGCATGTAAGGTTGTTGGTTCTTTCTGATTCATTTCTCCAGATGAAACGTAAAATCTTTGAAAGAACAGGACAAGGTTTTTGGGGCATTCAGAAAAGCCAGGTGAGGCTCATCTTGCTGCCTCTTAGACCCTTTCCCACAGGTGCGACAGGGTGATGTTTTACTGCTGCTTAGCTCTGCCTTAGCAGACTGCTACCTCTGTACATTTTTCCTTTTGTAGAGTAATGCCAGTGAAAGACAATTGTGTGTCTTTTTCTTAGTGTGTTATGATAAACAGAGGGCAACTAAAAACATTCTGGTAATGGACAGAGTGAAAAGTAGTTGATCAGGCTGAGTGGTGAACCCAACTTTTTGGCATCATTGCTTTTAAGAACATAGTGTTGGAGGCACAGCCTTAGGAGTAGTGGATACTAGTCCTAGCTGATTATGGGCAGGTGACCTCCTCTGCCTGGCCCTGGTGGCCCACAGAGGTGAAGGTATCTATTCATCAAAGAAGGGTTTGGCTAACAGTAGCCTAGCTATACTGTAGTCACCTACAGTGTCATGCACCTAAATTAAATACCTACGGATCCTGGAAAGTAGATGCAGAGCAGGAGCAGGACATCTGTGGAGATTCAGAGCAAGTCAGTGACGAAACACACAAGGTGTTGAGCAGAGATTTAGGGAAGTCTAGCATTTTACATCAGCTTCTGTCACTCTCCTGACATGGTCCTGTAAGAAGCTCAGCTGTTTCCTCCCTCCTCTCACCCTTCCTCTCTTTTTTTTCCCATTCAGAGTGAAAAGCAGGGACCAGAATATGCAAGTCTTGACCCTGACAGTGCTAATAATACTAGCAGTGATGGTAGTTCAGACAAGCTGACACCCTGTGTCATTTAAGTGTGAAGACTTTGTATGTAGGAGTTGGACTGGGAGAGACATCCTACCTGAGGATACATCATTTTTAAATACCTGGTGGTAGAAGCAACCTGGTGCGCTCTGAAGGCAACATGCTTTGGCTGCTCTGAAGCATTTTTACAAGGCCTGGGATAAATCAGCTCTGGAAAGTATGAGTTAGCAGTAATCAGAGGAGGGAGGGAGTTTTATTCAGGATGTGGGAACCGCAGCAGACTGCAGCTTGCTAGTGTGGTAATAATGTTCCAAAAGAGATTTCTGTGGGTCCCACAGCAGTGGTCTTTCTCCCTGTCTTCAGGGAACAGGCAGTGCATGGCTCTGGTGCTGTGGGAAGCTGCTGGAGGATCTGGAGCTGCCCATGGGCATCTGGCCCATAGAGTAGGAGTCATCTGGATTTGGCTGAAGACTATGGGGCTATTGTACTGAGTGGACAGAGCTCATCACCGAAAGGGACAATGGGGTAGTAGTAAAGGTTGAACAGGAGTGAGGGGAAGGAAGGAGAGCAGAAGGACAGAAATGGTGTCAAGTGTCCAGATTCCAATTACAAAATCAGATGCATTCACAGAAGTCCAGAAACTAATGCATTCCTATCTTATCAGGCAAATATAAAGGTGTTGTTTAGACTCTGCTGGACTACTGAGTGTCAGGGATGAAAATTTTGGGATCTACAAGGTACCTCGATTTACGTTTTTAAAGGAGTATGGGTGGTCCCCAGCGAAGCAAAAGCCATGCCCTGTTTTGGGCGTATAGTCTCTCATGTCATGAAATACACATTGATTGTGCACTGTAAGCAGAGAACAGCTGATGATGAGGATGATCACTGCAGACGGGAGGGGCTTTTCTGGTGGTGTCTGTTGTATACAATGCAATGCAATACAAGCATCTGTTGTATATAATGTGCTGGGCAGTATGGAGGGAGCAAGAGACCCCTTCCTAGAGTAGCACAGGTCTTGATGACAGGGATTGCAGTCTGGCTCGCTCATTCCCAATACCTGTGGAGGTTTCCAGCAGGGACTGCTGGTCCTCAGGATTCCACTTCCTTGGGCTTCTCCTGCCTCCAGACTTCTCATAGACAGTTCCTGGTGCTTGAAGTTTGAGCGCTCTGGGTCATCCTGTCCTACAAAGCCCTCAAAGCTTGTGGAATCAGAAATGTACGTGCCTAGGAAGTGTAAAAGAGCTTCAACTGCAGCCCTAATGCCAAAGTGATGGCCCTGATGCCCATCTGTAACCAGCCGTGCTGAACTGTAGCCCAGGCCTCTGGGAAACAGGGTGATCATGTGACAGAGAGATGTCATGGAAAGCAAGCTGTGGCAATAATGTTTGGAACACACTCTAGTATGAAAGACATGATGCAGTTTAGGTATCTAATCAATCTACATTTCCACACTGAGGTCATCTCCTCAGGCCCCAGTTTCTACACAAGCTAAAAGATCAACGTGTGCTTCAGGTAAATCTCCAACCTCTTTGCTATAGTCCTGCGGGCTTTATTTTTCTTTTCTTAGTTGTTGGTGGCAAGCAAAACCACATTAATTCTATGTACATGATGCTCAGCCAGATTCCTGGTGAGATAACCTTCCATGGCTTCACTGATGTAGTCCAACTGAGGATTTGGTCTGCTGTTTAGAGAGTTTTTATGTGAAAATATTATTTGGAAGTGCCTTTTGATATTTCCTCTAGTGCTGAGCATATTACATAGCAGGAGTTATCGGAAGATTTTTGTTCAGCTTGTACAGCTGTGTTCTTTCTTGTGCAGTAAAAAACGCATCTGCATTATTTTAGTTTTGGAGCAAATGTCAGCTTTATTGGACAACGTTATCTGCACTGGAGGGGAAGCCATTGAGGATATGGAGATTTCTGCCTGCATAACAATTTTGACATGTTAAAATTGCAACTGTATCAGTTTTGGCAAGTGTGACTCAGACTGGAGGTGACTGGAAGTGGAACATAATAATTGTAAGGGAAAGGTCTGGAACCCAACAAGATACTGCAGTGTATACAAGATAATGCAGCCATACAGCCTGGGGAGGGATGGAGGTGTGGATGTGTTCCCTGCTGGCATGTGGGATTCAAGTGGGAAAAGAGCTGGTAAATCCACTGTAGGTCTGCCACTCAGGTCTGCCAGCATCAGAAGGAATGGCAAAATAAACCTTTTTAGCACATGTCTTCCTGCCCTGGAGATACACCGTGGTGGATTTAATTCATTTGGGGTGAAGTTGTTAGGATTTCTTTAGACCTACAGACTGTGGAGCATAAGCAGCATCTTCAGGCATAAGTGCAGCCACAATTACTCTGTCACCATTTTTCACATAAAATGACTGAAGGATGTGAACGTTCTCAAGTGAGAATAATCTACACCAGTACTAATCATGCAGCATCGCCTCACTCTTTTCAAAGTCATAGAATCATAGAATGGTAGAGGAGATCATCAAGTCCAGCCCCCCTGCCAGAGCAGGATCAGCCACAGAGGAACATATCCAGGTGGGTTTTGAAAGTCTCTAGAAAAGGATGCTCCACAACCTCTCTGAGGCAGCCTGTTCCAGGCTCCATCACCCTCACAGAAAAGAAGTTTTTCCTCATGTTGAGGTGAAACCTCCTGTGTTCTAGTTTGTGAACATTACCTCTCATCCTCTCACAGGGCACCACTGCAAAGAGACTGGCCCTTTCTACTTGACACCCACCGTTCAGATATTTGTAAACATTAATAAGATCCCCTCTCAATCTTCTCCAGGCTAAACAGCCCGAGGGCTCTCAGCCTTTCCTCGTAAGAGAGATCTTTGAGTCCCTTAATCATCCTTGTAGCCTGTATTAGACTGTCTCTAGTATTTCCCTGTCTCTCTTGAACTGGGAAGACCAGAATTGAACACAATACTCCAGATGTGGTCTCACTAGGACAGAGTAGAGGGGGAGCAGAATCTCCCTCAACCTGATGGACACTCTTTATGCACCCCAGGATACCATTTACCTTCCTGGCCACAAGGGCACATTGCTGTTCCATGGATAACTGATTGTCACCGGAACTGCAAGTTCCTTCTCCATGGAGCTGCTTCTGAGCAGGTCTACCCCTAACCTGTACTGGTGTGTGGTGTTATTCCTCCCCAGGTGTAGGACTCTACACTTGCCCTTGTTGAACTACATTTGGTTCCCCTTTGCCCATTTCTCCAGTGTCCATATCTCACTGAATGACAGTACAACCTTCTAGTGTGTCAGCCACTCCTCCCAGTTTTGTATCATCAGCAAACTTGCTGAAGGTGCACTCTATCCCTTCATCCAGGTCATTGATGAACATGTTGAATAAGTCCTCTGTTTTTGGTTCCTGTGGCTTTAAAAGAGTGTGTTTTAAGACCTTTCTTGCTTAAAAACCCATACATTGCTTCAGCAAGGTTATGTGAATATGGTTCTTTTCACGATAAAGAGGTTGCAAAACAGGCATCTTCAGACCATAAATATGTGAATTTAGACTCATCTTGTCTGAATTTTAGACCATGTAAGACCTGTTACAGTCTGTAATACTACTAATATTTACGTATTAGAGTCAGCAGCAACAAAGAGTAAGTGGGATAACCTAACCAGTTAACCAAACATCAGGCTCAGTCAAAATAATGTATGAATTTCTACAAGGCTCTGTTAATGAAGTATTTAAGGGCAGGAACAAAGTTAATATCAGTTCTTAGATCAAAACTGATGTCCTCCTCTGCTGAAATTACAAATTTTATTGCTAAAAGAAGTAATACAATTTTATAAGGTATCTATCACACTACTTCTGCATGCCATTTATCAGGAATAAATCAGCATTTTTGTTGTTAATGAGGTATGTTTTAGGTGGGCTAAACCTTAAAGGAGTTGGAATAAAATGAGAAATTTTAATTGAATATGGATTTTTCTGGTTTGGTTCAGTGACAATTCATAATTGACCTTCCAGTTCAACATCTTTATCTGTGAGTTCAAGTAAAATCATAATCTGGAGATAAGCAAAGACCGTCTGTATGGTGCAGGTCAGGATGACTAAGCAGTGATATAAAGTGGTCTGAATGACTTGGTAAGCATAGCATGGTGAAATGAAGTGGTACAGTTAAAATACTCATTTGTGTACCTTAGAATAAAAATGCAGAACTCATCTACAAGCAAGGAGGCTGTACCCTTGAAACCAAAAGGATCTACTGGTTATATTGGACCAGAAGAAAAGCAAGGGATTGCAATGTACTGCTCTGGTTCTCTTTGCCAGTGATGTTTGCATGAGTAAAGATGTTACTGAGCTTATCTGTCATTGGGACTGGTGAGAATGATACTGAAATACTGCAGGTTCAGCAAGTTCTGCTTGTAAGGTATGTACTCAGAGAGCACAGAAACAGCCGTAACAAAATCAAGGGCTGGAGGGAAAGGCTTAGATGGAACTTCTTATGCATGTTTATCCTGCACAGAGGTCCTCCAGAGAGGTGTCCTTGCAGGAAGAGAAGGCTCAACACCAAAGGGCTTTACAGTCCAGTGAAGCAAAGCATAACCTGAATCTGTGTCTGGAAGCTGAAGCTGGACAAATTAAGCTGAGAGTAACACATGTTTTTATTAGAGTGAACCTAATCACTGGAACACACTAGGGGCAGAGGGAGGAGGGTAGATTCTCTGGCTCCTAAAGTCTTTATGTTCAGACAGATGCCTGTCTGGAGATAGACTTTAGCCAAACACAATTTATTGGACTCAATGCAGAGGTAACTTGGTGAAATGTAATGACCTGTGATATATAACAGGTCAGACTGGATGACAGAGTGACCCCTCTTAGTTTGGAACATTACAAATCTGTGAGCACTTAAACTTTAGAACATTATGACAGCAAGCTGTAATATTTTTCTCTGCTGAGATTTCTCCAAAGCTCCTAAATATATCAACTTAGCTTGCTAATCAGAATGGTACATGAACAGATTATTTTTATTTTTTTAAGATATATTGGGGATTTTTTAATCTTTTTTTTGGAAGAATGATTTATTAAGATGATTTTTTTTTAAAAAAAAGCTCAGTCAAGGGGCTCTAATGCTAAAGCTTTCCAAGAACAGGGAAAATCCATATGTGGCACATTAGGCCTCACCAAGCTTCAGTGTGTTAGGCTTTTCAAAACAGTTCCGATACTTCCGATAGCAGTTTGCACTTTTCACATGTCCCTATATTGGTTCCAACTTCAGCTTTACCAGGATGTATGTAGGTTGCCCATACTTTATCACAAATTTTATATAAAATATAATTATTTTGACAAAGCAGGCTGATCTAAGAACCATATTCTGCTAAGAGGAAGCTGTTAATCTCCACATTTCTTACAATGATGGCTGGTGTCAGGAATCCTCGCTCTCATGCTTTTCCTCCTCATTTGAAATGATTGATTTCACATTATCAGTAAAGCTGCACTTCTGAGACTCTGTGTCTCAGGAGCTACTCTCCACAGCAGCCTCTCCTTGGAAGACTGTATGAGGAAGAAGGGATGCTAGATATAAGTAAAAAAGAAGACATTTGAGTCCCTCATTGAGGAAGCAAGTGCTTGACTTTAAGCAGGTGCTGAAGTCTGTCAATGCAACATAAATAAATGATCATCAGAAACACTGCAGCTTATACTCAAACTTATCCCTGTGCTGCCAGTCCTAATGAGTTATGGCTTCAGTCTGCTGAAGCACTTAAGGAGATGTGTAATTCGAAGTGCATAAGAAGTCCCTTACCTTTAATGAGGTTGCTTGTGTACTCAAATCCATCCGCCTCCCAAGTGCAGAATTGGAATGAGGTGCTCTGAAAAGCAAAAGAAAGCAAACTGGGAGACCATGATGAGCACACACCATTTATTTTGCTCTCCTGTATTTGCTAATCACAGCAAATAGTTTGAATGAACAGTCTCCCAACTCCATAGGCAATGGACTGATGGTGTTTTGGCTTGTTGCTAAAGAAGCAACAGTTGTTGATTCACTTCTTGTAATTCTTCCCTTGTTTCTCCTCTCTCCACCCTATAGTTCATGCAATTATTTAAAAAAAAAAAGTAGAAGAAAGTTTATTCCCCCCACCCAAGATTACTGCTCCTAACACTGCATTAACATAATCTTACAGCTGACTGAACACTACCCTCTGACCTTTTTTTCCCTGCGGACAAACTCAGCCTTAATTGACGTTTGTGTCTGTGAGCTCTGCTGAGGAGACATTAGCAGTGGTTTAGCTAATTAGTATTTAAATGTTAACTAATGTTCCAATGGATTTGTCAATTACAATCTTATTAAAAATTGATTCAAAGATTTCTCTTTTTGGAAAAAAAGCAGAGATGTCAGAGCAGATTCAATTTCTCAAAAGGATTAAAATAAAAATCAATTCTGCTGTTATTAGCTTTTCAGTCATACTAGAAGGCAAGGAAAATATTGGGAATTGTAAATGGCTCATTTGTTTCTTGAGGTGTAAATGTGTTTACTTGTTGCTGGGTTGAAAAATTTGAGGATGCACAAGATCTTATTAGGACTGTTTGAAAATATTCACACTGTAATTAGTTGTGTTGGTGTTCTACTCTTCCAACAAAACCTTTATTATTTGAAATAATACTAGGAGAAACTTCCTGATAAATTTCACACAGCATTAAAATAATTATCAATCTCTTTATTGTTGCTCACATTGTACATGGTAACACCTTCCACTCAGTGCTATCCGTTAACAGTTGCTAGCCAAGGAGTTTAAGTTTCACACTGAAACCATGGTTTATACAGTACATGATGAAGGCAGCTTCTGGCTGTGGAAAATCATTGGGTGATTGGAATAGGTGGAGCTTGTTGTAAGCCAAAACCTTCTTTCTGACTTGGTGGGTGAGGGGAGGTAACAAAATAGGGTAACTTGATTTGAACCATATAAAGAGAAAGTAAGCAAATATATGAAACTTGGACTGAAGTTTGAAATTTGTTGCCCTAAAGGCAATTTTTAAATCCATCTTGGAAGCCATCCATATTCCCTAAATACATGTGATTCAACTCCCCC
>JANHFX010025287.1:41109-78141 GCA_027560015.1 Chloroceryle amazona
CAACTGAACATGATACTCCAGATGTGGTCTCACAAGGGCAGAGTAGAGGGACTGATTCATTTGGGTCTTAGGGGTCAGTAGGTAGTTTTCCAGTGAACCTCTTGGGAGATCTTGTTAGAGGGGCTATCACTGAATTTATTAGAAGAAATTCTTGGACTACAAGGAAGAAAGAATCACAAGAACTCCTCACACACTATCTCCTTCCATCTCTTCTCCCACCCATCACCTTTTGGGTGTTCTCTTCACCCCTATCTCATGGCCTCCTTCAGAAAGGGCAGTATGCTCAGGCTTATGGGTTGTGTCAGCAGGGGTATAAGCAGCACACAGGGGGTGTAGTCCTGGGGAAGCACAACCCCAAATCACTAAAATTCTCTGCAGTCACTGGCCTGGTGAGATACTAATTCCTGTCTTTTCCAAAACATCCCTCTGGATCCCAAAAGCCATTAGTTTGGTGCTGAGTTTTGAGATATTGAACTGGAGACATGGGGAGAGCAAATTCAGAGAGAAAATTACCTCTGCATCTTATGGGGGCCATCTGGCATCAAAATTCCCAGCCCTTCTGCTGGAAAATGGATGTCTGAGGTAGTCCCAGGACATCTCTCTGCCTCCCCCAAACCCTGATATCATGGGTGTTAGAAAAAATCCTTAATAGGAGGAAATGTAAACAGAGAAAGACATCTTGGGACTGTAGCAAACAACCGCATTTTGGCACTGCAAGCCAAACCACAGTCTCAGTGCTGCAAGCAAGATATTTGCTAGGGTTGCTGCTCTTGAGGGGAACCAAATGGGGGCATGTATCTCCCATCTTCACTGGATGCTAGGGAATAGAAGGATGGGGTGAGAGGCAGTGGCATTGTGCAGCAGCCCAACCAGGACACTGACACTGGGCTGTGGTTCTGATGGAATCATCAGAGGGACATGAGCCATCCCCAAATTCAGGTGCCACCACCTGATGCTGTGAGTGATCTGTCAGAGAGCCCAAAGCACTGTTACCACATCTCCACAGAAGCCATGGGGCTGGCAGGATGTCACATTGCACCCCTGTGTCTTGCCCAGAGCCTGCTGCTGGCAGGGGAGGGATAGCTGGATGGCATGGGGCATCCTGACCCTCTGCCCAAGTACCATCTCAGCTCATCAGTGCATCATTCTAGGGTGCCACATGTGGTGTCAGCAGATGGGGAGCAACTGTGTGTGGCCAAAATGGAAATAAAGGGAAATGGATCAACTTCCTGTAGCAAGCTGACATCCCTTAAGAACAAGTAGGAAAGAAGGAACGAGATTGATTTTGGTTTGTTATTGCTTTTATAAGAAACGTTTGCTGACAGTAGCCAGGTATGTAATGTCTGTTTCTGCTGGATTTTCATACCTGTTCTGCTCATTGACTTACAAAATAATACATATACGCAATAATTCCTTTTATCTTGACTATTTTTTATTTAATTGAGAGGCCAATGTGGCCATGGTGAAAAGACAGGAGATGGTCATTTTTGCTAAAAGTGTGTGTTGAGGGATATGAATAATGAAAGTGGTGCCTCAGTTGTTAGAACTCAAATAGCTTTTATATTGTTTTGTCATATTTGTTCCCCAAAGTATTTGTAGTGTAGGAAGAGCCAGTCCACTTCCTGGCTTCTTGCATGATGTAATGTATTACTCTTAATGTTTTGTTGATAAGAGATGATTGGACAGAATTTATAACAGTCCTTCAAGAAATGGCTTACTCTGTCCTGAGACTGGGCAGGACAGGGATGGCAGCTGCAGGAGGCAGCTCTTCTGCAATACCAGAGGATATGGATAGAGTTGTACAGCCAAGTTTATTCCTAATGTATTAAAAAAGGTTGTATCCAAGCAGCCTAAGTCGGACCTAGTAAAATACCAGATTCCAAAAAGGAAATAATTTAGGAGCATATTGAATTAAGTGCCAAATTGTGTGTAGTATCAATGAGCAGTTAAATTATTAACTGAAACATTTTCAGACTTACTGCCCAATCCTTTTTACAGCTGAAAGCTTTGCTTTTGGTTCCACCAGGCCATGCTATCAGGCAACATACACAGTCAAAAAGCAATCACTGTTCAGTCCATGGAATGCAAGGGAAAAGATGGAAAGTCAAAATATCCCTTCCTTCTTTTCAGTGATGTGTGGTGTACTTTAATGAACTTCTTTTTGATACAAAAGCAAGCATGTTTAATTTTGTAAAGGAAACAAGAAGTGAGAAAGCAGGAAGTCTAGTGGAAGGGTGACTGAGAGATATGGATCACCACCCTTTTCAGTTCTGAATGAATAAAAATTGTAAATGACATTGAAACAAACCTGAAGTCACTTTCATTCACTGAAACCCCAGCCTAAAGAATACTGAAGTTATAAACTCTATTCAATAAGATTAGCACTCAACTGAAGCAGGCTTCCTACATGACTTTCAGTGAAAATTAAAAAATCATCCTGAACTAGAAATTTGACCTGGGATATTTCAGTCCATTGAAATTTGTGGGTGCCTAGACAGTGGCCTCCTGTGTACGAAAGATGGGCAGCCCCATCTCTGAGGTGCTTCACCAAATGCAGGGTGCTACATGGAAATAGGCTCAGATGGCTGAAACCATGTGGTGTGGTGATGAAAGCTCATAAAGGATGCTGTTATTTTAGATAATTTCACAGAGATTTTCTGCTTGGCTGAAGGCAGAAGGAAACTCTCTTTCTCAGTGTTTAGCACAGCCAAGTGTTAAATCACTTTGTATCAGAGCTGGACCTCATCCTCATCACTGTTAATCTTCTTGACTGGTTAAGTCTTTGCTTTCTGCCAGAAGATCTGAGTGTCAACGATCAGCACATGAAGATCTTCCAGCAAAGAAGAGTGCCCCCCCCTTTCCCACCCACTTTCCTCTCCTGCTGTACAACCAGCCTGAGCTGCAGGTATATCCTTCTAACACCCACCCCCCAGTGCAGTGAGGCTTTTTGCTCATTTTTTTTCTCATTATACTCATTTTTTGCTTATAGCAAATAGTACTGGCCAGGAAAACTACAGACTTCCTTGGGTGTGTGGAGTTATCAGCCGTGAGACTATAATATCCTTACTAAATGAAAATGGTTCCATGAGGAGAAAATATTTTTTAATCACAAAAGACAAAGGCAATTCCATCTCCTGTTTTTATATCATTGGCAAAATTCACCATTTCACTAAAGGGTAAATCCTGGTCTTTAATGAACAGGACCTGGTTTTGTCTTTTGGGTGATTGGCCACCCTTGAGATTAAGAGTTGCCCTTGCTAGACTGTGGAGCCACTGCTGCAACCATCCTAGGAGTGGCACTGTGGATCTGCAAGGTGAAAGACTCCTCTGCCCATCTTGCACTGGCTAATGCTTCACCCATCCTCAAAGGAATCCATACAGAGCACCCAGATCACCTCCCATAGCAGACACCTGGTCATGTTATAGACACCTGCCCATATGGTGAGTCTTGCTTCCTGACAGCAGAGAAAGTGATGTTCAATGAATTACAAAGATGTTTTCTTCTTCCATTAGACTTCATGCCTCAAAACTCCATCAAATCTCTTAATCAGCCACTTTGTGACTGAAACATGCTGTCTGACTGGCACTTTAGTCACAGGGTATTATCTCAGTTTTCTGACTGAATGACCAAAAGATTTATCAAATGAATCACAAATAACAATGATGCATGAACAGGGGAAGGAACACAGGCATTAAGATAATTAGTAGAGTTCAATCATATACTCCCTATCAACAAAACTTTGGCAGTGTTAACAGACCATCAACAAATAAAAGCAGGATGCTAAAAGGGTTGAAGAGGAGAGCGGCTCAGGAGTCAAATGAATGTTTGCAAGGTCTTGTGACCTGGTCAAACAGCCTGTGGAAAAGAAACGTCAACTTCCAGCACACAGTGAGACTGAACCATTCTTGCAACGTGCAGCCAAGTGAGATTCACTGAATGCAGTCGTTCATCTCTGTGATCACCGTGCCTAGCAATGATTGTACATTAAACCACAGCTGCTCCACTGGATGCCATGGTGAATAAGGCTGCTGGAAAACTTGCTTACACAGAGTGCAGAGCACCATTTCCCTCTGTGGGTTCTTTCTTGCAGCTCATCTCTCTACAGTGGAGCTTTTGCAGAGCAGCTTCAGCCAAATTTGGAAGACGTGTTTCTGGCTAAAGCTGGGATATTTCACACAGAGGATAATATTTGCACTGAATGTCAATACACATTGTGGTTTGGTCAGGATAATGCCTAGGTGGTGACCTTATTCAGCCCCAATTATCTGAAAGCTGCCAGGGAGTCCCATTTCTCATTGTTAGGAGTGAACAGGGCAATCATGGGAGAAAGATAGCAATAATAGGAACAACTAATTAGACTGTGAGTGGTTCACAAGGCAAAGAAGTGGGAAAGAGAGATGTGATAGTTTCTAATGGTCTGGCTGCCAGCTGAAGATGAAGTAAGGATCTGGAGACCAGGACACAAGCTTAGAGCTCAGGTCAGAATCCCTCTGATTCTACAGCCTTCTCTTCAAAGCCCTTCAAGAACATTTATGCTTTGCAACATAGAATCCTTGCAGCGATGCTCAGATAAGCACAGTCCCTTTGGCCCAGCATGGCATGACACAGAGGTGACAGGGAACTGGTCCCGAAATGGTGGTGGCCAAATGACTGCATAGCACTGCCTGACCACACCAGTCCACTCCTGGAGAAGGCAGCAGTTCTTTGATGGCAGTAGCCCAGTGCTCTCCCACAAAAAGGAGTAGTGCCCTTTTCTCTGTGCACTGGTGGTATCCAAGGATCAATACCCCAGGGAGATCTGGACCTCACTTATTATGGAGAGATTTTTAGGGAATTGTCATCTTTTGCAGGAGCCCACTGCAACACCTTTGAGACATGGAGTTCCCTTGGGGACTTTGTGTCCTACAGCATTTCAGTATCCACAGAACTCAAATATGCCTTGGAGGTATTTTTCTCTAATAAATATATATATCTATAAAGCAAAATGTCATTTGGAGAACTTGAGGGAACTGTTCACACTGCCAAGATTTCTAGACGAAGGGAAATATTTTGGTTTAGTCCTATTGCTGTAGTCATGCCTTATACTTCCTGCACAGTCACTCCAGTTCCAGTTTGTTTTATGTCACTCAGGAGAAAAATGTATACTTATTACAGCTTAATTGTGCCTACAGAAATACTCAATCACAGTAGTCTAATTCTGCTGAAATTACAAGGTTATTGACATGTCCCTCTGCAATTTGCTTACCTGATGTCTATTTGTGTACCGCAGAAAAGTTGCTAATATGGCAATTTTTTTTAAGTATTTGCTGTGGGCTACACTCTGTTTTCAGTAATCCTCCTAAAAATCTGGTAATTTCTATTAACATTGCTAGAGCTGACCTGGGCTTGCATCTGAGATGGATAATGGAATTTGACCCTCTGCATCTATAGGAAATGTGGTCTTCAGTGTATTGCTGCAGGGAAACCTTATTTCCTGAATTGGATGGTGGGTATTCCAAGCGAAAAGTGGGTTCCATGAGTATTCCAGCTGGTTATTCCCTGTTTTGTGGGGCAGTCCCTGTGCATCACGAGAGACTGGGGATCCATCCTGGAAAACCCTGATGGTTTAAATTGCAAGCTCTGTGAGGCAAAGGCTGTTCTTTTATGTAAGCTTGCACAGGCTGTAATTGGAGGGGAACCCTGATTTTAGCAGAGAACTCGGGGCATTACTGTGAGACAGATACAATAAAGTGTAAGTCATTAGGCAGAGAAGATAAAGCACCACTTAAGGGAACCCCTGACAGATGGGAGTATGGCTCTGCAGCTCTGAGAAGGGACAGGGTTGGGTGCTTGCCCCGTCTGCCACTGAACCTCCTCACAAAGCCTGGAGAATAAAAGCCTTGTGCCATAATGGTGGTAGTGATGACAAGGGTAATAAGGCTCATGATAATAAGGACAAGCAGGGTTTCCATTTCCATTACCAGAGCAATCAATGGGGGTTTAAGTTCTTTTTCTTTTTTTTTTTTTTCTTGACTGTGTCATCTAAAGGAAGTTCTGTAAGGCCCATGAGATAAAACCCTGAAACAGGCCTTTAAAAAGATTCTCTGGAAGTCATGCAGAATTTTAAAATATAATCTGTAATTTAAAGAATGAAAAACTAATATAATTGGTGTACAGTCCACTTCCATTAGGAGGATACTGACAAATTGTTTCCTTTCCCCATAGGACAGGTTAAACATACAGGTGAATTATTTAATCTTTTGTAGTTCCTCTCTCTTGGAAATTGCATTTGCAGAGTAACAGATGCAACTTTTTGCCTGTTACACACACACATACATACATTTTGCTCTCTGGGATGGATAGAAGATGTTTTTGTTCAACAGAGGTAGGTTT
This sequence comes from Chloroceryle amazona, assembly GCA_027560015.1. NCBI lineage: Eukaryota > Metazoa > Chordata > Aves > Coraciiformes > Cerylidae > Chloroceryle > Chloroceryle amazona. The sequence continues at coordinate 47,483 of JANHFX010025287.1, forward strand.
AAATCTATTGTCATCTTGAAACTGCCTACATGTTGGAGAGGTTGTGGCACCTTGCTGCTCCCAAGAGCTGTGGGCTGGAGCACTGGGCAGACCCCCAGCACAGTGGGCTGGCACAGTCTCCTTAATCCTCCACTTCACTCCTTCTTCAACACCTGCAACCTCTGACCCTTGCAAATGGGTAAATCAGCCCAGCAGAAGATTGGCTAAGAGCAGACCTCTGTGCTGCAACCAGCAGTCTGGCCTGGCCTCAGCTCAAAACTGTACAAGCAAGACAAGGGGAGGTACTGAAAGGGGAAGAGTGCCATGGAAACAGCCAGGGGAAGCAGCCAGGGGTTGTCCTGGAGGGGCTGCTGGCAGGAGAGTCAGTGGGGAAATAACCTGTCTGCTTCTCAAGGTAAAATCACATTTTTTCCTCTCCAGGACATTGGAGCCAAGGCTGAAGTACTGAAGTACTACAAAAATAATCCTTGCTCAGAGCAGCTGGCTTTCTTTTGGGTCTGAAACTCTGAGTTAAAGATGTTTTTATGTCAAGACTTGCTTGAAATCACTCACTTGAAATCGCTGGTCCATTTAGTTTAGCCTGTGGCTGGGAGGAGCACAGTTCAGATAGATAATGATATTTGGGAGCTTGAAGATGATCTTCGCTTCCAGACCTAAATATTTTCTCTCTGCTCTGCCACCCATTGCCCACAGCTATAAGATGTCTCACATGGTGCTTGTGTACATTGATTTGTCACACAGAAAGCATCTGTTTGATGTATCTTGTGAGAGTTTTGTTAACAATGCAGCTTGCTATTTTTTCTCTAAAACGGGATATATGCATCCCTCAGTCAGGTGTCCATACAGATGTTGTAGCTGGAGGAGAAAATTGTTTTTCCTTCTTCTACACTACCATCTGACCAGATTGTATCTGGAACAGCAAGCCCCAAGCAGAAACTGAAGGAGATATTTGCAAGGACTGAAGGAAATATTTGCTGAAGGAAATATTTGTAAAGACAGCCTTTGTTGAGGTCTGTAGTTCAAGCAGGACTACGCAGATGTAACAAATATTTGGTAGCATGGAGGTTTTCCAAGGTACAGAGAAAAGCGGTTACTTATCAGCTGAAAGAGAAAAGCCAAGAGTAAAGAAGAATACAGTGAGGAAATTTTGTCCTTAAAAAAGAAGATTTGCCATGAAATGAAAACTTCAGGTGTAAAACTTGGGTCACTTTCATGGGAAGAAAAGCTTAGAAACAAGGGGTATTTGGCTGGGAAGAGCCATAGAGTATACCTATACACTCAAACCTGCATTACATATCCCTACCATCTCATGACTGCCTTACTCACATGGAGGACTGCCTTGCTGCCTTTCAGAAGTTCATCTACAGCTCTTTAAATGGAAAGTGTAGAGTCTGGGATTTCAAAAGAGCCTAGAGAAACTGGAAGCCTCACTTCGATTAAATTCTGATAACATTGTCATTGCCTCCATCCATTCGACACCTCTGGAAATCTCAAGCCACAGAATTTTATTGCAACCTCTTATGCACATCAGTAATGTGGGGTTTGTGATGCCCATGATTTTATGACATGCTTATTTTTCCCCCCTCTGAAATGGTGACTTAATGCATAGTAACAGCATGTTGAAGGCAGCAATACAGCCCCAGTCTTGAATGCAATGCTGAGTCTCCTGTCATGCATGGAATGTAATTACCATTAAGGCTGAAAAATGAGGGAGATGAACAGTAGTGGCAGTTTTTGTCAAGTTTACATAAACACTGGCTGCAAGAAGAGGGCAGCAACATTAAAATCAAAGAGCTCCTGTCACATCAGTGCTTTAAATCTCTAAGCGGCTCCTTGAAAATCATCTGGCCTCGGTGAACACAAACAACCGATAAAAGCTTCAGTTAAGGTCTGCTCTTATCTGCTAATTTCAGGGCAGTCTTGCCCTTTGCCCACTGTCCCTAGGAAAGTAGCGATTTTGGCACTTTCTCTTGGCTCACTAAACTCTCCACCATAATAGTCATAACTAGCTGGAAAAGAAGGAGAAATGGGGTTGAAACTGTTTGAAGAAGAAATCCCCATATCACTCACTGAGGAGCTGTGGGGAAACACTCCCTGTGCTTTGCCAGTGCGTGCTGATAGTTAAAGACTGGGTGACAGAGGTGACCACTTCTTTCATTTCTAAGGCTGGGCATCATCTCTTGGGCACAGACCACCAAAGCCTGACCCAAAAGGCTCTCAGCAACATGGGCAGCATCTCCCTCCTGCCAGTTCCAGGTGAATCTGCAGGGTTCAGCTCCTACTGGAAATGCCAGAAAACAGGAATGCCTTGGGAAGGAAAAAGCAGCAGAGATGTTTTAAGGGTTGAGTTTTTTCTCCCTGAGTTGTGAGAGTAGTTCATTCCCATACTGGTGCTAAGTTAACAGCCAAAACACAAGCCTGCAGGTTTCAGGTTTCATTAGGGACCTGGAGCTCTCAGTACTTTTGCCAGAGGATGTTTCAAAGGTAACTTTTCCCATCTGGAGATCCAATCAGAATTTCACTCTTGCAGAAGTCCTTTTCACAAAACGCAGGATGAGTGGCTTATTTCTTATTCTAAAAGTACCTCTAAGCCCTTAATAAGTAAACCTTTTGTGGTCTGTCCCACAGTATCCAAGTGCAGCTAGAAAAGCAAATCTGGGGATGGTCACCAAGCTGAGCTGAGAGACAAACCTGGTCATTACATGAGTCCATGATGATAAGGCAGCTCCACAGCCATTCCAGGACTTATAGTCTAGGGGTTGAGAACAAGACCAAGTATGGACATACTGGTGTCATAGCTCAGGCAGAGACAAGGGGTAGGAGCTTGAGCCTCAATGCAGCTCAGGAGGGAAGGAAGACCTGTTTCTCAGGCCAGAGCCCCAGGATGGAACAATCCACCTAGGGCCTTAGCATGGATACACTCACCCTTTAAAACTGTGGACGGGTGTTTGCAGTCCGAAACCCTGGAGAGTACTCTCGGTATTATAAATCATTTAGGTATTCGTGTTCTTCAATGATAGCAATCAATATGAACAGCTTCAGTGTTCATCCCTGGTGCTTGAGCAGGACTTCATCTAACCTTAACCCAGTCAGGTGGGGGAAAATGCTGTCCATTAAATATTAACTTAATTACATAGTTGGAATAAATGTATAAACATTAAGAAACCATAGCACTCAAGTGGAGTAGAAAACACCCCAAGGGCCAAGTAATCGTCAGTACAAGTGAGACAAAAAATGGATACTTCAGAAATGGTGAGAATGTTTTTGATAGTACAATCCTTTTTGCAGTGTCACACAACTAAGCCAGACTTTTATCAAATCACTCTGGTGATAAAAGCCTGGAATTGAGAAAATCAAATGGAAAAACTAAAAGTGGGAGGAAACTGTTAATAAAGTCTAATGTGTAATGTTCTGTGTATTAGTTTTTAATCAAATTCTGTATGTGGCCACAGTAAGGAAATATGACAAGATTCCTCTGCTGATTCACATTCTTATTGGTGTACTTATTTATTCACGCTGTGTTTTTCTGAATAAAAGCACCGGGGGTGGGTGCGAAGAGGTGGGAAAAGCAGAGGCCACACTGGAAAATCAAAAATTCCTCTGAGTATTCATCCTTTATGGAGTATATTCTGTGTTTCATTCCATGTGTGAAAACAAAATGCTGTTCTCTTGCTCCCCAAAGTATCAGTGAGCAAACTGTGTTTGACTCCTTTAAATATAATAGAATGAGATCATTCAGGGTTGGTTTTTTTTCTCTTTCACTGACTCTTTCACTTTACTTGTACCCAGGTTAATTTATGCCTCTGTTTAGTTGTAGACAGTTTGGCCATTCTGTTTTGATCATCATAAACATTTGACCCTTTATCTGTTTTGATACGTCTAGCAGCTATAGAAGGTGTTATTTTAATTAACTGTTATATAAACCTTCTGAACTTTCCTGGCACTACTATTGCAGGATTTGGACTACTGTCTCATGGCTAGCTCCACCAGCTAGCGAGCAATGCATACAGAAGGATGCATTTCCCAAAAAGGCCACCAGCATGCTGGCTTCTCTTAGTACTAGAGTGACCAGCAGAACTAGGGCAGAAATCATCCCCCTGTACTCAGCACTGGTGAGGCTATACCTCAAATATTGGGTTCAGTTTTGGGCCCCTCAGTACAAGAAGGATGTTGAGGGGTTGGAGCATGTCCAGAGATGGCAGTGAAGGTGGGGAAGGAACTAGAGCCTTGTGAGGAGCAGCTGAGGAACCTGGGTTTGTTTAGCCTGGAGAAAAGGAGACTCAGGGGAGACCTTCTTGTACTCTACAGCTCCCTGAAAGGAGGCTGGAGCTAGGTGAGGGTTGGTCTTTTCTCATGAGGAACAAGCAATAGGACAAGAGAAAATGGCCTCAAGTTGTGCCAGAGGAGGTTTAGGTTGGACATGAGGAAATACTTCTTCACTGAAAAGGTTGTCAAGGCCTGGAACAGACCACCCAAGGAGGTGGTGGAGACACTGTGTAGGCTTTGTAGCTTTGATTGGACAGTGCAAAACAAGAGATTTTATGCTTTTGTGTATTTCTTGGAGTGAATTCTCCTCTGCCACATTAGGTGCTTTCTGTATACACACAAAGGGTTGAGTGATGGAGTTTTATTGGTGTGAATATTCAAAGGAGGCAATTTATGAATGATTTTGAGATGACTGAAGGGAAAATTCCTTTATGAAATGCTAGAGATGCTTACACGTTCATTGTTCTGATAAGAAGAGATGGTACTGTGTGGCTTGTATGAGCAAATTAACTTAAAAACTTGTTGTTTATTCCACTTACATCTGTTGATCTTATAAAGGATGATATCTCCTTCTACAAAGATTACCATGTTAGTATGGTTCAGATGTTGACTATCAAACATTGGCAAAAGACTTTAACTGAGAGATAATCTTCTGGAAATAAAGGCAGCTACATAAAGATTTTTTTTTTTTTTTTTTTAAGGACAAGTATTTTGAAGGAAAATATAAATTACCAGCACAAATTAAACTTTTTTTTTCCCCATATATGTTTCATTTTGATTTATTTCTCTATTAATCTGTATGAAGCTTTAAAGAAAGTTCATCAAAGAATACAGTGGTCTATAATACCACCTATAGATGAAACCACAGGACAGCCCTTTTGCTGCTCTGTGACCCTGCTTTAGCCCATGTCCACCATGTTAAATGCCACGTCACACGCATGAGATCGCTCACGGCACAGGGTGCTCAGGTGCAGCATTTTTTTTCCACACACACCATATCTATAATTTTTTTTTTTTAATTTGGGTTGGACATTGCACAGGTAAGATACTTCACAACTCACAAACAGCCAACATTTACTATTAAAAGGTCTGAGTATATGTTATTTGTTGTTTTATCTAAGGATGAGTGAAAACTAAATTACACAGAAACTTAGAGAAGTTTCCCTCTCCCTCTAAAAGCAGAGTGCACCTCCTCATTTTCCTGGGAGGTCATTCCTATCTTACTGTTTGGAGCGGTGAAATAAGTGCAGCTCTTTTAGAGGGCAGAAATAAAGTCAGATTTTTTGGTTCCATGGACAAGTGTCCTTAATTAACACGGACAGCTATTTAATTTCATTTAAAGTAGGTTGGCTTAAAATATGATTCTTATCTCTCCACCGCAGGATGGCCTAAGTCTCTTTTAGAATCACCAAGCAATGGGTATTAGGGGAACTAGGTTACATTTCTTTCTATGGAAACCTGAGCTCCATTAGCAAAATATAGATTTGAGCAGATATGGACCCAGCATCTGGCCTCTTAGAAATAAGATAAAACTGTGAGGAGGGAATTAGAGAAGATCCAAATCCCATTTAAATCAACAGGGAAGCTCTGTAACCTTCAGCAGGTTTTGGATCCCACTCTGAGAGAGCAGAACAACTTGTTTACCATAAAGAAAGAAATCCTTGTCAGTACATTAAGGCCTTGAATTTGTTTTTCTCTAAAATCTCTTATTTGTCTCTCTAACAGTAACTGGCTCTCTTAAAGAAAACAGGCAGCAAATGATAGCATGGTGGAGAGGAGTGAATATTGTCCTCACTAAGAGGGATGTGCCTAATCTTCCAATGAATTGGTCCCACCCCAAACACTGCTCAAATTTTAATTAAACCATGTGCTGCTTTGTGTACTGCTCAAGAGTTTGTAGTGACTACTGCAAAAAAAAAATCTGTTTTGAAAATGTCTTTACCAAGTAATGGATGCTGATGTACGGTGTTTTGGTTAGTTGAGTTTTTCAGGCTTATAATTTCTCATACAGGTTTTTTTTACTATTATAATTTTCCTTTTCAAAAATTCACTGATGTTATTGGTGGAGATTTTTTGCTAAGACACACACAAAAACATCTGAGGAAGCATAGGGTGGAAAGAATGAGAAATACCTTTCTTAACTCTAGATAGGCATTTAAAAAGCTTTAATTTAATGAAGTGAGAACAGCTGATGCTGAACTGGTTGCTAAGAAGGTGTCATGTAGCATATCGGGTTATATAAACTTGTTGTATGTAGCGATTACTAAATAGCTTCTTATCTCTGGGGATGTTTAAATCCTGAAACTTAAAGCTTGAGAGCACAGCTACTAAATTAATGTTTATTGAAGTCTCCTGGGTAGTTTTATTGAGCTATGCTCAGCTAGTAAAAATACCCAGGTCCTAGGCCACTGATTGTTGTATGTGATGGCTTCACAGCTGCCCCCTAAGATACCAGGAAAGCTAGGAGAAACATACTCTCCATTTCTACCAAGATGTGGGCACCACTGGTGAGGATTCCAGCAAGCAAAATCCACTGGGTGGTCTCAATCTAGGACACAGTTTGCCATTTGAGTAGTCCAGTTCTAGGTGGCAAAGAGATCTTTTTTTCTCTGTTACCAATGAAGATACAGAAGAACATCTGAGGTACAGCTTCAGCTCTTTTAGATAAGTGAACATGGTAAAGCTTGTCTGCCACCATTCACAAATAGCACCTACACAGAGCTTAAAATCAATATCTAACATCCCTCCATCAGGTGTGGAGCTACAACACCTATATACGACCACATGCCTCCCTGAACAGGAAAGCATATCTGGTGTGAGGAACTTACTCAGGGCTCTCAGGTGCTTCTGCTTTCCTTCAAGGTTATCTTGAGTTTTACCTTGGTAAAACACAACAAGGAATAAAGCACTTGAGTGATGTGACTGTTTCCTGGTTAGTGAGTAGGTTCTTTTGCTTCTGTTTATTGGGAAATCTGAGCTGTGTTCTGTGGGATTAGTGATACCAAAGAGGACCATGGAATACCACCACTTGCTTGGTGGAGCTCATAGGGGTGAATGGAGAAGTGAGGAGATTCATGGAGTAACAAGGAAGGAGTTATCAAAACATCTCACTTTTCTGCAAGCAGTCATCTATTTCTACATCAATGTTTCTTGTCTGCAACAGGTACCAGCATATGGGTACTACCACAGTGTACAGTATATCCAAGACAATTATATGCAGATAACCCTTCCTTGCTATGCTGTTTTTTTTTTTTCAAGCTGGTGCTATGTTGGTTCCCCCTTTTTAAAACTCTCCTTTTATCACATGAGATGCTTGCAAGCTGTGGTTTTTGAGTTTCTACAGCTGTGGTTAACAGTTTCTCTACTGCACCCGAGAAATGTTGTTTACAACTCAAGTTGATGCTGTATGTTTTAATATAAAATAAACTGAAAAGTGTAGCATGGAAAGAATGGTCATTTACTGGAAAAAATAATACATTTTATGGGCCTTGGAGTTAGAACTTCAGTTGTGTAGCAATGATAAAATCATGCACCATTTGAGGTGCCTCTGCTTTCTACCCAAAATATTGGTCTCATCTGACCTACTGATCTCCCACATTACTTCTTTGTATATATATATTTAGGGCGTGGTTTTGGGTGAAAAAAATGCTGCTGAAGTTAGGCTTAAAAGAGATTACTCTTTGGTTTTGGTCTGGTTTTGGTTGGTTGTTTATTAAGTTGGCAAGTCATAATTAAAAAAATACTATTAGGATTAGATTATTTTCAAACTAGAGTAATAAGAGAGACGGTGACAAACACAGACTCTAAAGGACTATGGCTGAATTGATATGCTATAGAATTACATTGTGTACCAAGTTTTAAAGGTTATAATGTCTTTTCTTACAAACAGTTTTATACCTATTTTTCATGTATTTAACAATTATTAATTTAGGCATTAGAACACCACTAACAAGCTTTTATAACATCATGTTTAAACACATTGGTGGGAATAAAGAAATGGGAAAATATGATGGTGAATAATGGGTGTAAAAGACTTATGTATTTAACTTTCATAAGCATAATCTTATGGAACTTAATTTTACCTGTCTTTGTATGTGCTTAAAATCAAATTGTAACCACACAGTTTTTCAATTAAACTCTGTCTGTTTTGTCCCAAATAACACTATTATTTAATGCAGTTTTCTCTGGATGTTGTGCTCTTCTATGTTATGCCTTTTATGAAAGGAGATGGTGTCATTTACCTTAGTATGCTACTTCATAACCATGAGAGCTCCAAGTAAGGCTAAAGGTTAAGCTATTATAGATCATAGTAACAAATAAGCTCACTCCTAACCCTTTGTTTTATGGGGAGGAAAAAACTATGAAAAATAATGAAATATGAAATCTAGTTTTTTGCACTTAATGTAAAATCTTAGCTACTTCTGTGTAAATTATTCCACTTGTTCCTTACTTGGGCCCCACCATAAGTGTTATTGAATGAACACCTATTTTTAGCCTGGTACTTCTGTGGGGCAGTGACACATTCAGAGGTCTATGGGGAGTTGTAGCTCAAATGAGGGTTTTTTTCAAGAGCTTATTTGGACCAGCTGACATGTCGTAGAGACACACATAACACTGTGGTGCTGGGTTTAAAGGTGAACAGTCAACAAAGCTCTGCCTCTCTGAGCCTCCTTCACTAGCTCTGCACCTCACTAGGTGTCCCTCTACCTGCCTCAGCATCATCTCCAAAGCCAGTCATGGCATGAATTAACCCACAGCTATTAGTTAGCAGAGATCATGCTAATCCCTTTCCTCCGCTTGTCGCAACATGTGTGTGCCAGGGAGACTCAGGATGAGTCTGGAGGTGTGGGATGGCTCCCTGAAACTGCAAGGGATGGGTGCAGGTGAAAATGAGTGTTCATTGACACTTCCTTGTTGCTAGACCTTGAAAACCCTTTTCTGCACCTGTTTATAAAAGATGGGTCCTCGTGCTTACTTTACATTATTCTTTACAACATGAGGATGGCAGAAATGAGCTTTACAAATAAGTGGGTTTGTGCTTTGATGAACTGCTTCACCTTTTCCTGTGTGGAAATGTTCAGAATGTCTTAGGGGCCTTGAGTGTATTGATGTGGGAAATGGGGTTTGGCTCTTCCAGTGTCACAGGAAATGTTCATGCTAATGGAGGGTGGGGACCAAAAAGAAACAAACATAAATCTAAACAAAACCCACAAAAGTACTCTAAAAATAAATGAATTATTCTTTAATATGAAATAGCCAAACTTTCATTAAAATCTTTTTGTTAAAAGATATGTTAACTTTTAGGAAATGTTCTTTGTAGAGATTCACATCCAAAGAGTCTATTCACCACTTTTCCACCATTTTGAAAGGATCTTAGTATAAAACTCCACTCACAACACAGTTTTCACTTGCTAGAATGATGAAATGTTAGCATTTCGTGGATAATGGGAAGAAGCTTTTTTACAAGACAGCACAACATGATAGATACCTGAGATTGCTTAGGGAATTCTGACAGATCTACCCTATGGCCAGGAGAGGCTGGAAAGGCTAGGATACTTCCATCTTGTTAGAGAGTGTCCTGGTAGTCCAGTGTAAGAAAAAAATAGATGGGGTTCTGTGTGTGCTGGACTCCTAATGAGGGTCTGCTTACCTCTAGCTAAAGATAATCCCACCTCTTCCTGATTTAGCATGAAACCAAGTGCGAACTCATAATTTTCCACTTGTCAAACTTCCTCTCCTAGAGTTCAAGTACCCATGGTGCTTGTAAGTTCTCTAACACTTTTCCAGCACACTACTCACATTCTTCAAGCTCTTTCCCCCTTCACAATCTGTTCTAACCCAGAGTTTTCTGTTACTTCCCTCACAACTATGACCTTTCATCACAGTCTACCCAAAGCCACCTCAATCCTCCCAGCTCCCTTTCCTCACCTTACCCATCTTGTATTGTCACAACCTATGAATAAAACTGATAGTAGTGATGTGCTTGAGCTCTTGTCATCTCTCCTACAGTGATTGTATCTGATGAGTAGATTTTCAAGTATTCTCTCCCAGCTGTCTGCAATGAGAGTTGTTATATGTTGAAATACTCCCATAAACCTAGTCCAAATAGGACCCTATTCTAATGAACAAAGGAAACAGGCATTAATTTCCTCCTAGTAGACATGAAGTTGTGAGTTCAGGTGCATATACTCATGAACATCTGGTAAAATGCAATTTGGCGATGAAAGCTTCCTTCACATGATCAAGCCCTAACTCTATCACCTGTAGGGGAAATTCCTTGTTGAACAAGGAATTGCAATGGCCCTTTAAGGATTGGACAACACTGACTAAGTTAGCGTGAGTCCTGAGTGTTCTTAAGATCACTGTGAAGGGCAGCAAGGGGGGGGAAGCCTAGCACTGAGCAGGCAGGAGAGTGGAATGTGAAGGAGCTGTATTATCTGCACAAGAGGTGTGTACAGAACGTGTACCTGGATGCATATAACCCATTATCTTAGAGTTTACTATGTGTGCTTGTAACTGCTATCCAATGAAAGTAGTGAATGTACCCATGTACAGCTTAGAAGACTATATAAGCAAACTGCGTAGGAGAATAAACGAGCACGATATGTAGCCATATTGGTGTGATTGTCATTACTTGGCCGGCTCCCTGTAGGGACCCTCTTCAATTACCCACTCTTTAGACAAAACTTCTATTTCACCAAGGGCTACACTTTTGCTTTCAGTGACCTTGCACATCAGTCAGAGGGTATGCCACACACACTGCTTCCTTCCACTCTGAATAGGGAGGCTGATGTTGAAAACTGCAGGTTGGAAACTACCACACCAATGCTCTGTTCTCCTTGTCATGGCTAAGCTTGTTATTGTGGAATAATTATTGTTGTGCTGACAAACTAAGTGCTGAGCTGATGACCTCTGCAATATCAAGAGCACTGTTTTCATGAGACTCATTTTAGTAGACATTTACAAGTGACCTTTAACTTGCAGCAAAGATATCCTGCTGTTCTTTTGTGGTTTAGATAGCCTCCATAGCACATGCATGATGCTGAAATAGATTCCTTCAACAGTAATCTCCAGGAAACCTTGTTTGTTGTGCATGTTCTGATGTAGCCCTATTGGTGGGACCTAAACGGCTCTTCTCAAAGCTGTGTCGTAATTTCACTTTATTTCCCCTCACCTTGTTTTGTTTCATGTATATGAAAGAGGGAGAAGAGAGGGTAAAAAAAAAACATGCCATCCATATACTGGTGCTTTAGTTATAACTGTTGTTTTGAACTTTGGTACATGGAGACTTATCCTAGAGCTCCTACATCTTTAATAACAAGATGATACCAGCATCTAGTGCTCTGGCATTTTGCATGTGTGTTCTGATCATTCGATGCAACAGGAGCTTTTAGAACCACACTGTTGTGGCTGCACTCAAGTTAGCTGTACTACCTGGGATGTGCTGTTAGAACATTATCCAAACATATGGGAATAGGATGCAAGTAATTGGTTCTTTCACAAATGGATAGGTGTTTACTACTGACTCTTAAAACTGCTTCAGAAAGCCAAGACTTTATTTTGTATTTAAAAGGAGAAGTTGAAGGGCCAAGACATAACATCTGACTCAAGGCTTTAAAAGGTGTCCCTCCCTCTGACAGGATTTGGAATATGGTCTTCAATCTGAATGCAGACTTGGTGTAGGATAGTGCCTTCTATCATCCTGCAAGTCCCCTCTTTTGTTAGCAAGCCCTTTTTGAGGACACACAGGGACAGATGATGTGGCTGAACAGGGGAGTCTAACGCTTTTGTTTTGAAAGACTGTCTACTCATAGGGAATGCGTACACCAGGCATGATGCTTTGTGATCTCTTTACCTGTCTATTATTTTTTTAAAGAGTTTTCCGAAATATATTGCTAATCCACCTATTGATAAAGTTCTGCAGGAAAGTTTCTTGCAGGTCCTAGTTGATGTGAATGTGGAGGAAGATGTTGATAGTATTCCCCTATGTAGACAATGTCTAGAGCAAAGAAGGTTGAAAACCCACCATTTAAATGAAGATAGAGCCTACTGTAGATGCAGTCAGTAATAACAAAGCTGGTTTGCTGCTAATGTACTAAAATAGAAACCCTGTGCTGTCAAAGTATGAGCTCAAGGATGTGAGTGAAAGGTGACTGAGGTGAATTTTAGCTTGCACTGTTCTTTTTGTTCCAGGCCAGGCAATCATCCACAGCAGAGCTAGAGATGGTAGCAGGAAAAAATATTGGATGGTCTGTTATATGACAGCCCTTAATATATATTCTTGTAGCCATTAGAGCCTGCTGTTACCTTGAACCCCCAAAGGTTGCAAGACAGAGATGACATTTTTCTCTTGAGGTATCACAAGAAAGCAGGATTGGTCACCCTCTTACCCACTCTGGCAGGCTATTAAAGCAGCAATGCAAGATTCTTCTGAACTCCTCTAGTAAAGTATTAACAAATGTTTGGAGCTTTTAGATATACCTTGTCCTCTACCTATGTCACATTTTAACATGGGTTGGACCTGTGACAGTGCTTTCCTTGTCTGGCCTCTCTTCTGTCTCTGGCTTTCTCCACCTCTTTGTGGCGTGTACTCTCTCTCCCCCTTATTTGAACAGTCTCACTGAAAAGGGAAGAGTATTTTAATCAGAAAGGTTTTTTTAAATGTCATATCTTGAAATAAAATTTGAAAATCACATTATGAGTGTTGTGCAAAGACCTAACCCCCTCGTAATTTAGTAGTGACTTTTATCAGAAAGTTGATGTTTAGAATATGACACTGATTACTACATGTTCTTAGCGTATCTCAAAGGCTGGAGTTTCATAGATCTTCAATAACTGCTTAGTTCTTGTCCAGCCAGTTGAACTTCTGCAGACTTAATTCTTTTGGAGGTTGAAACATTCTATCTGTATCCCTCCTACATGCTTATACTTCCATGCACTAAGGTGGACAGAAATAAACTTTCCAGTTGTCCAAATGCTACTGAGCAGCAAATTAAGAACTGGAAGATATATAGGTGTGTGCATATGTACCTATGTAGAACATATTTAATTGAAGGGTGTTGGATAAAAGTTGCTGAGTGGATGATAGTCACTACTTTTTTTTTCAGTAATTTTCTGATAATTTCAGAGACTTCCAGTAAAAATCGGAGCGTGGAGTTTCTTTACTTCTTGCTGATAACATCACAGTCAGGTTTTGTGTGCTCTTTACTGCCAAGACATATTGGAGAGTTAAAGTCCTCCTGAGGCCATCATGTCTGAAATCAGATCAAGAGAGTCCATGCTTGTCTGAAAACTCTCCTGTTTCTATTGGGCATCCATGCACAGTGTAGAGGAAAGTCTGTTAGTTATAAGTTGCACAACACCAAATTTTTGAAGTTGGTTTCTGAGGATGATTATATACATACTGATTTGCAAGCTATCTTCCCCTAAAAGCAGAAAACTATGCCTTTGCACTCCTGAACCTTTTTACTAAGATTAAAAGCATCAGAATGAAAAGAGGGAAAAGCCTAACCAACATAATAAAAATCTTTCTTCCTTCTTTTGCAAAGCTGCCATGCCTTGATTGTAAATTAGAATTTTAGGACTTTTTGAGGGGCATAGAGCATTGGGCCGCCTCATTTCATGTTAAAGCAGAAATAGCATGAGCACTTATTTTGCAAAACCGACCATTTTCTCCTGCCTTTGTAGCCAAGCTTTTGGGCCCCTTTCATCTCAGCCCTTGCTATAACTGTAGCACCTGCTCTGGAGCTGCACTGAGAGCTGAACTGATGAAGGTGGCAATTTGCAGACCTGTGCATGCTGGAGCGCCTTAGCTTTTTGGAAGGCCCTGCTTTCTCTGGCCCAAATCCAATACACCACTTAGACATCTGCTAAACTTTAAGCATGTGAGTATCCCCTTTGAAGTCCCATGTATATTGTTTTTCTGGACTGAGGTCAATGAGCTCAGTACCTTGCAGGATTGAGCTCCTGAATGTCAGATTTGATTAAATGCTCCCCCTTTTCTTCTTTCCCCCTCCTACCATGAAAGCCTGACCAGAGCTAAAACAGCCTAGAAACAAAACAAAAAAAAGGAAAAGGCAGCTTATGGGAAGTGCGCCTGGCTCAGCTCTGGTAGTTTGGTCTTAAATTGTTGCAGATCTAACCAGAAGAAAAGCAGAGCAAAAAATCCAATTGGAGAATCTTATTAAAAATTAAACCATTTACACTTTCCTACGAGAGCTGCAGAATCTCAGCTAGAAGCAACTGCTTATTGATCATACTGCCTGTTCCTCCTCAAAATCTTCATGCTGTTCCTTCAAGGGTACAAGCACCCATTCCATCTAACTGCTCTCTGTTAATTATGCTCTTGTTGATTTGTTTTGTTGTTTGGGTTTTTTTTGGTTGGTTGGGTTGGGTTTGTGGATTTTTGTCCAGCAACTCCAAAATGTGCTCTCTGCAAGCTGAATGAGCCGCGCCCTCTCGTTCTCTTCCCAGTCTGTTCCTTGTCAATTCACATCAGTTTAAGGTCAGGAAAGCTAACAGGGAGCAAGGCGCTGCAGCATTTGAACTCAAACTTGCTTTCCCAAGGAACAACCTGACAATTAGTACAGGGATCAGCATCAAAAAAGAGCAACCCAGCATGAAGCCTGTCTAATTAGTCATATGAACGGAGGGCTTCCCCTCCACTTCCTTGGGAACATATGCCTGTCAGATCTGATACAAAGAGACTTCTCTCCCTAACATAATACTGAAATTAGGTTGAGAACAGGTAGCCCTGGCTGAGTCACTTGTTTAGTTGCGTGCCGGTATCCACAGTTGACCTTGTCCTTTGCAAGTGATTGCAGGGTGTTTCCTTCCTTGTAAAGCAGAGGGAAAAGAAGAGGAAAAAAAAAAGGAAAAAAAATACACTCATCTTGTTGCTAGTCTTCTTAATTTAATAACACTTCTTGTTTAGATGGAAAAGTGAGCAAAGGGAAAAATTAGAGATGAAAGCTGAATGACAGTCTCCTAATCTCAGAGAATTGTGCTGATTGAGAGATTCAAGTGTTTGACTTATCTTTCTTTTTTTCTTCCTTTTTTTTTTTTTCTTTATGAACCAAAATCTGTTTATTTCTTACAATCAGCAAGATGGAATAAGTAGCATTAAAAATTTGTGATTACTTTTGATTTTGCTGTAGTTCCTGGATAATGGCTGATTGCTTAAACTGAAACCAAGATCCTGTTCTGTGGATGAAGACCAAATCTCATGCAGTCTAATAGTTTGTCTATACAGAGACATGCAGAAAAAAAACAAGCCAAATGAACGGAAAGTGTATATTTTATTATTAGTTAAACTCCACCTAAACTTCTGAGTCAGAGTTTAAAGGTCTTTGATCTGATTTTGTTGAATTTACTTTGGAAATGAAGCAAATGAAATGAAAAATAAATAAACACGTCCTGGAACACTTCTGATGTGGGTTGAAGAATATATGTGGCATGCTAGCAATTCTGAATTTTCATTTTGTTCTTGAACATAAGGTATGTTTTATACTGCCATGGCTTATTTCTGGAAGGAAAAAGGAATAAACTACTCAGACATAATGGGCTTTTGCATAGGGGTAAAGAAACATCTGCATAGGAGCTGCATGCATATAATAAATAAATAGCTAAAAAAGAAGAAAACAACACCCCTGACACTGCCACAGTTTTATCAGTGCATCTGCTAGGTCTTCATGATGACAATTTGTTGCGACAAGTCCTGTAGCACTGGTTTCCATACAGATCATAGCCTAGATTGGGCTTTTTTAAATTTCTTTTTTCTTTCTTTCTGTAGCTCAAGTGCTTTATGCTTTGGTTTTGTGGCCATGACTGTCACATCAGACAGAAACTCTCTGTTCCTTCTGTAGGGGCTGCCAAACAACCCGCAGAGAAGCTTTGCTCCTGCAAGGTATCTCAGGTTGTTTCTGACAGGAGACTGACAGCTTCATCTGCAGATGTGGATTCCTAGCATGGCAGGAGAACACCAGTACCAGTCCATGCATCTGTATTCGTGTGTCTTCTTTTGTTCATATACCAAAAAGTAGTGTAGAGGTTTTCTGTTTGATCTGAGCTGA
Source organism: Chloroceryle amazona (assembly GCA_027560015.1). Classification (NCBI taxonomy): domain Eukaryota; kingdom Metazoa; phylum Chordata; class Aves; order Coraciiformes; family Cerylidae; genus Chloroceryle; species Chloroceryle amazona. The sequence goes on from JANHFX010025287.1 coordinate 63,820, forward strand.
GTCTGCGTCTGACAAGACACACATGCACTTCCTGCCATGGCATTTGCCTTCTGATACCTCAGAGGACAAAGATGAAACAATTCATATAGCTTTTCCTTTCCTACCTATCATGAGAATATGCTTATTTGCAAAGTTCCTGAGTTTTACCACTGAAAAGTGCAATTTTATCGCTTTTTCATCATCACGTATTGTTATTGCTATTAATGCAGAAGCACTGGAAAGTGTAGCTTGAGCTAAGCATGGACTCTGAGGAGCACCACTGTACCTAATCAGAAATGCCCAGGAGCTGAGACTCTGCAACTGAGCTCTTTGTTTTTTCATTTACCAGAAAGAGATGGGAGGGGAAAGGGGAATAATTCCTCTGATACATTGAATGATACAGAAGCTTGAAGTCAAAGCTTCATTGTTCTAGTATTCAGATGAGAGCTCTCTGATTCCTCCATGCAGATTCTCTGTGTATTAATTAACAGAAATCAGATGCTTTGTGCTTTTAGTAGCTGGTGTTTGAATAGACACTTGGTGGCACACTTTCTCTGAAGAGTGCTGTGGGATAATTTAGCTGTTTTGCTTGAGTCCTTTTTTGTTATCTGCCCTTGTACTTGGCATGGTGTGTTCTTACAGGCTGCCAGCCTTGTCCCCTAGCTTTTGCAGCTTACCTGGAGAGCAGGGACAGCTGCTTTTAAGAAAAAAACAAATAAAAAACTTGCCCACAGACCTCTTTTCAACTCCCAAGAAAGAGAATTGACAGCTACATTGTTCTGCAGGTTTCAATGGCCATTGGAGTGGTGCCATACTCAGCTGAATTTCACTGTATTCTAGAGGTGTTGGAAACACAAAGTCCTTCTCTCATGGACTTCTTGGACTTTCCTTCTTACTTCTGCATGGCTGCTTTCTAGAAGGCACAATACTATTCAGTATTTGCATATACTCAGCAAAACACCATCAGCTTTTGCATTAACTAGACCTGGTGATACATATTTCTGTTACAGTCACATGTAATGAAGAATATCACTGTATTTAAAAAAAAATAAATTCTGTACAAATAGTAAGCAGATAATGTGCTCCATAAATTTACTTTTTTTCTCAGACAAATATTCATTGCTCATGAATGGTATTTACCCTGTTGCCCTTGCTGTACAAATACTTACCTAATGCTATTACTTAACCATAAAGCTTACATTTGCTTCCAGCAGAGTTCAATGGCATGAGATGGCTAATACCAGCATCATCTCTGTGAACCTGCATTAATTAGTCAAGTTAGAAATTAGAAAAGTTGTGCATACATTGCCCTGAAATTTTACAGCTTTAGATGGCACTCTGTTGCCTTCCTGTGCTGGTTGAAGATGTTGGTTGAAATGTGGAAAAAATATGGGTAGCACCCAGTGTCTCTCCCACTTAGAACTCTGATAATCTTTTCTTCATGCTGCTTCTACTAACTGGCACTTTATTGGTGCAATGGACTGCCCAGGGCCTACTAACAAACCAGGACTAATGTACACTGCCAAATTCCTCTGCCATTTGAACACAAATGTAAAGAAATGTCTATGATGTCAAGTCCTGCATATACTTAGCCACAGATAAGAATTGAGGGGGAAAAGAGAACAGTGGGACACTAGTATATTACGTCAAAGATGCATGTCATATGATGAGGTAACTAGTTCCCTGGTGCTTTTTCTGCTGTTCCCACACCTCTGCAAGCAGTACTTTAACAGGCTAGTTATCCAAAGTAGTCTTTACTTTTCTGCTCGCTCTCCCTGTTCAGTGTATGACAGCATTTGCTGCTCCATAAATCTCTGATGACTTCTGTGAGGAAGAAAAGAAATTGCCGATTTGGTTCCCAAATGCTCTAAAGCTCCATTTAAAACCAGAGAGCAAGTTAAGCCTTCCCCTCATTCACATGGGAAGGTTTCAGATGATATAATAATGTCTTTTTCATCCTTTACAGCGCTGATTCAGGTCTGTTAGCCATTTCATCAGTTTCCCTCCAAGTGATGCTACTGCTGATTCACAAAAGGCTCCGCTTCCTTAACACATCACAATGACTGCAAAGAAAGCCTTTCTCCATGTGAGCCATGTTGCAGCTTAGTCTGTTTCTCTTTATGGTTCTCTCTGTACCATTATACTTCTGCATAGATGTAGCACCCACCCACCCACCTGTGGTCATGTCTGCTGCTAACAATTTGCTGACATTATTAGATAAGTTATATGGGTTTCTTCACTGCTGTCAAGGGCAAAATATTCCCACTTCTACAGTTTGAGGATTTTTTGTTTGTTCGGGGTTTTTTGGTTTGTTGGTTTTGAATTGTTTTTTTTGGTGAGGGTTGGGTTTTTTTTGTTGTTGTCGGTTTTTGTGTGATTTGTTTTGGTTGGTCGGTTGTTTTTTTTATAGCCAGATGCTGGTCAAGCTGCAAAAAGCAGGGGAAGTTCCTGAAGTGGTGAAATGGTGTGATCTTACCTTATTAATGCTGCCTGCTTTCCACCCCAGAACTGTAGGCTATGAAACAACAAGGGAAATAGCAGTCAGGATTTCTGCACTTGCCCTGCCCAGGGGGTCTTTTGCTTTTTGATTCTTCCTACCCTCACTTGACATGGGCACTATACAATTGGCTTTTAGTATCTCTCTTAATTGAAGGAGTTCTAATGTAGTGAGTCACCTGCAGGACCTTCATCTTCAACGCTAACACACGGACATTTTGCAAGACATCTTAATGTCTCTTCCAGAGGTTTTTTTGACCTTAAAGCTCTGCCTTTGTTTATGAAACAGATACACTTTGTTGTTGTGATATTTCCATGAAGGAAGCTATGCTTGTTGCCTGTTTTGTAAAACTGGCTTCCATAAGGACACAGGGCAGAAGCAATTCTGTCTGTCTGTCCATCTCACCCCTCCTCTAACAAAAGTTCTGAACTACTTGGCCAATTTCAACTTTGCCTAAAAATAAGGACAGGATGTCAATGATATTCAATGTATACTTGTTTTCTGAACACAGACAGATTAATATAGGAGGCAAAGATTGTCTTTATGCCTCCATTAATGAAAGAATTATGGCATGACATGGTTCTCTATGTTGTTAGATAATTGTTGACATAGCAAACTTTATCACAAGACATAAATTTGTGAGTGACCAGTCTTCACAGATTCTGCTACTTTATGCAAAGTTTTTGGGTTTGTTTTCTGTTTGTTTTGGTGTTCTGTTTTTTTTTTGGGGGGGGGGGTATTATTATTTATTTTATGCCCCCTTCAATACATGCTCTTGAGAAATTGTACCTAAATTTGTACATACTGCCTGCTCCATCATATCATAGAGGAATGTCCTAGTCCTTGGTAAACCCAGTATGGGGTAGATGTATCAGTAGGCTTGTTCCTCAAGCCCAGGAAGCAAGCCTGGTTTCCCAACACAGTTCTGTGAGATCTGACATGTACTTCCTTGCTTTGATTTCACACGTTTATGCAGTTGTTTCATTTGTCATGAACTTCTAATTAAGAAAAAAAAAAAAAAAAGAGGTAAATTCAAATTAAACTAGAAGGAGTAAAATCAACTTTAGCTGTACTATTATCTCATACATAAGAATGTAAACCCCTTCCAGACTGTGGCACCCAGATTGCTATCTAGCTTGTTAGGAGCTGCGCCATAAACCTTCAAACAGGACCACACCTAGACCGGTCTAAAGCTACTTGGTATCAGTGTGGCACATTAATATAAAGTCTGCTGTACAGATAGTAAATCTGGTTTCTGTGGCTCTTCTGAAGAAGGGAACCCAGCTTTTGTAAAATCTGGGTTCCATATGCAGATCCAGCTATGAAGTCTTTCCTTTCACAGGAAAAGCCTGCACCAGTGTCCTCAAGTTTCATCAGCTCTGTTATGTCTCTCAAGTCCCTTCCTTCCTCCCCAGGAGATTCAAAATAGATGTGCTTTGTTCAGGCCTGCCTCTTCTTCACTGGGAACAGATGTTGATGGCTTTGTGTCCCCACTACCTGTTGATATACAGAGGCTCAGGGATAAAACTGATGAACATGTTGCAAGGACTTAGGTAAGGAGCCTAGTGAGGAACTGCAGCTTCTGGTGTCTGTCATAGGAGTCAATGAAGAAAATGTGATCAGGTTCTGGTCAGACTATTAGTACAATTCACTCTTTGGCTGCAAAAGAACTTGTTGCAGTCCCTCCCCCTTGATTTATGGCTCTGAGGAGAGGTTATTTTAAGATACCAAGAACTCAGTTCAGAAATATAGTTAACTGCTGAAATGACCCTGTCTTTACTAGATCATACGTGGCATGTTTCCTGCAGATAGCTGAACTAAGTTAATCAGTAATTCTGCATGTTAGCAAAGTTCCATCTAAACAGAGGCTTAAGAATATAAAACAGTAATGCACCACAGGAAGAACATTGCAGAATGATTGCTGGGTTTTAAACTCCTTTGGATCTGGGGATGAATGTGATGATGTTTCAGCTTTACCTCCAAACTCATGATCTGAGAGAGCTGGCATTTCAAAACAGGAATTGCTTTTCTTTAAAAAAAAATCTGAAAATAAAATGAGAACCAAAGTGAGTTACAGATGTCGAGGACTGCAAGCTGCCTGTGAGATAGCATTCAGATGACCTAGGCAGTGCTTGAAGAAACTTCAAATTCTTCTCTTTAAAAAGAGACAGGAAAGAGAAAAGATGACTTTCAAAAGGCTTAACCCTTCCTTTCTTTCTCTGTGTGCACAACCTCCCTTCTCTACCCCTGTAGCTCATGCAGGCCTCATGCACTTCAGATGCACTCAGAGGTTGGTTCTTTTTGGTTTTGTATTTTCTGTGAAAGCCCTCTCATTCCCGTGACAGTTGGTCTCCAGCCTTGTGTCAACAGAATAAAAACACAGTAAGTGATAGGAATATATCAGAAATCCATCTGCTTCTCCAGCCCTCATCACTACCACCCACATCACTATTGGTGGGACAAGTTGTGCTGCTCCTGTAATTCCACCATCAACATCACTGAAAGCACAACAGACACAAATTTTCAAGCAAAAGAGCATGGTCTATAGACAGACAAGAAATATCAAGGTTAACATGTTATTTAAAACTGTATATACTCAGGTTTTAGTGAAGAAGATCAGCAAAATAATGGTGACCATTATGTTGCGCTTGTGACTGCAGTTTGTGCCCATTCAGTTTCCCAGTGCTCAGGTCACACATTAGAGAGGGATCAGTCACTGTAGATTACCACATATCATCCATTTTAGTGACAACAGAACTAAGTAATACTCCCTTTCCTGCAGCAGTCAGTGGCTTCTCTAAAGACATTTCCAAATTCAATTGCTGATGGGTTAATTCCTCTTCTCTTATACTACAAACTGGACAGCTGCCTCAGCTGCTGTCTGAATCTTCAACAGAGACAAGGTCAGTGAAACTATTTTTCAACATTTAGCAGAAATCTACTGAAACTGTCAATTTTAGAAAGCTGATGGCAAGTTGTTTGACAGATGCCAAGTGGTAAGAGCCCAAATATACTATTGGGAATGTTTATTTGTGGGCATAATCTCCCCTGTCAAGATGAAGAAAAGGATAGCATGCAGGGTTGCAAATACTAAGTGACAGATTTCATATGGCCTTTCTTTTGATGAAAATGTGAATGTATGTTGAACACAAGTGCTCTTCCCAATCCCTAGGTACTCACAGATGCAAAAGGCTCACAAACCTTTCAAGCGAAACTTGGGAAAGGGTTCAAATATTGGTTGCTATGATAACAAAAATATTACAAAAGCTTTCTGAAATGTGAACTGAGTACATTAATGTCATCATTGACTGGTTGCAATTAGCAATGACAGATTTAAGAACAGACTCTATCTTGTCCTTTGTGAGAGCTCCAGCAGAGTCTACAAATGAAGCTGTCTTCCAAAAGCTCTGTTTTATAAGCAGTACTAATACCAATTCTCAGTATGACTCCAAAGTCTTTAATAGAGCAGGCTGGTATCATTGCACTCAGTTTCAGGCAAAGCAAAGCTCAGGAACATGGACAAGTTATAATTCTGGGCTAGAGTCTAAGCCTGGTGAATTCCAGTCTCGCATTCTAGTTACCATCTCATACTTATAGAGAGAAAACATGGCATTGCCAAGCAAGGGTGAAGGCATCACCTGACGTACAAAGCTATCACTACAGCTGTGGAAGTTTAGCTGTGCCTAAGCCGCTATGGGGTTGGGTTTTTTTGTTTTGTTTTTTTCCCCCTGCAAGTATTTCCACCCCTTGGACTTAAAACCAAATCTTCTCTCTCTCAACCCTTTGCTCTTTATGTTCTTTCAGTTACCAAGTGTCAGATATGTCTGTTTGCCAGAACTAACCTTGGGCTTTCCTTTTTGATATAAAATACTTATTTCAAAGGACTCACTGATTTCTCTCCAGGCTTTCTCCCCCAGTCACCTCTCCTACAATCTACTGTACTCTTTTATCCTTCTTATACAGTGCCAACCTCTGTTTTACTATCCACTTAGTAAATCCATATAATTTATTCTGGTAGGCTAAAGGGAGTTTTATTTTCAATTGTCATTTATTCTAGGCATTTTTAGGATATCCACACTAATCACCATCAACAGTTTTAGTGCTTTGCTCATTATATAAAGATAAACATCACTTTCCACATGATCATTTACAGCCAAGTGTTTCAAACCTGAGAGAAAAGTTTGTCTTAGCACCAGCAGTCAGAGCATTCCTGGCTCTAGGAAGAAAAAAATACTAAAACATTATTTTACTGTACCTTGGCAGCTTTCTTTGAAACAGAGTGATGCATGACAAGGTTCTGTAGTCCATACTTGCTCAGTAGTTTCTGTAAAAGGAAGAGGAAAATAGTCTTAGGTATAGAAAAAGGGGCTGTGCCATGGACTTTTAAGAAGAACACATTTCAACTTGTGTGAGACCCAAGCTCTTGTTTAAATCCTTAACTTGCTGAAAAGTGACAATGTAAAATATGAAAACCTTGAAATATATTATTCTAACATTTTAAATAATACTTACCATTAATGGAAAAAAAAATGTTACCATTAATAAGAAACTTATTACTTGACAAATAGGTTTTTTTTTTAGTTTGACTCCATATACAGATGAAATTAAAAGACATGGCCCCAGGCTGATTTTCATCAATCTGTCAAAGAAAGGTCTCTTAAAGATCAAAAGAGAAATTTAAGAGGCTACCATGGAGGCAAACTAAATCACTGGTTTAACTATGCTGAAGAAAAGCCAATACCTGCTCCAAAGCCCTCCCATCCTCAACAGAGACAGGTGTAGGCAGTGCTGGGTGGAGGGTCAGGCATACTGTTGTCTTCCATGGTGGCTGCCTTGCACAAGAAGAATCCCTTCTGCCTGGTGGCCTTTAAACAGCTCCTGTTCTCCTTCCTAGTGTGGGGTTAGAAGGACACTTTGGGCTGAAGATGCAATTCAATCCTATTGTAACAAAGAATAACCAAAATATAGGCCTAGGAATTTTCTCTGCCATTGGAAAAATAAGATGTGTGATGGGTGGTAGTAAGAAGCATCTCTTTTGGTGGAAAGGAACTGTTTTCACACCTTTTTACTTCTCATGCTTTTATCCCTAAGATATCTAATTTGCATGATTTATACACATTTACAAACTATATGTATCATTATATTTGTTCATTATTTACTCAGCATGTGCAGTGAGATATTATTCTATCAGCTGAGTTAAGTTTGCTTCCTTTGTGTTTCACAGTTTTGTCAAATTTTGAAAAACTTTCCTGTATTTCAAAAAACCCAGCCCAGCTTTGTATCCTGCAAGAACACTTGAGCCTTACACATTATTTACTCTCATTTAGCTGTATTTTAAGCTAACAAGGTCAAGTTCTACAAAATTCTTAATATTCTTCAAGATTCTACAATGTTTTTCATTAGCAAAAACTACACATTCATTTATATTAAATATAAAACCATTATAATCTCATGGCTGTCATAGGGAAATGTTCATTTCTGTCGTCATACAGAAACCTAGTTGATTTGTATTTTCATTTCTACAATCATTGTTGCTAAAAGCTTTAAGATCAACCATGAATACTGTACTACAGTCAAAAAAGTTAAGCAATAAAACTCCCTGAAAGGCTTGTTGAGGTTGAACTGAAATATTGGTTCAAATTCTTCTCTGATCCGCGCTGAGTTGTTAACTTTAAGAGGCCAGATTTTCACCTCTGATTGACTGAAAGCTGATGGCAACCTACCTGGCTTTTAGCCACGTTTTATGGCATGAATTCCAGGTTGATTGGTTTCCTCGCTTTGATATAACTAATGGAACCAAGCTGGCTACTCCTGTGAACCCGCATGGGCAGGGCAGGAAGCCCTTAGGTTGTACAGTTGTCTTCATGCTGCTGAAATGAAAATACTTTCAGTGACAGCCTTCCAGCAAAGCGTACACCGAGAATTGTACCTACTTGTGAACTGCTTTCCTCCAATGTTATTTATGACCATGTTATGTCCCATAAGCTTAGTTTCCCTCTGCAAGCTTAGCTGTTGCCAAATAAATCAGCAGTATGTTTTAGGTACTGAAATATGTTCTTCAAGCCTTAATCCTGAATACTTTTGAAATTGCAGGCTTAAAAAAAAAATTACAAAAAAAAAAAAATTCATGCCAGAGCACTCCCAATCTTGTTCCCCATACTGTTAAAATAAGCAAAAGTGATGCCTTTCACCGTGCTACAGTGCAGGAATACTTCTCCATCCTTATGGTGTGGAAATAAGCCAGGAATATCTGGCAGCCCCATCTGCAGAGCCTGACAGGTCTGGCTGTGTGGCCCTATCTGCACATTAGGTGGCTGTGATCGTGGCTGTAAGGCTTTAGGCAGCAGAAGGCTGCTGGAGCTGTTTCTTGGTGACCACAATGCTCCTCCCAGACCATATAACAGGCCCTATTACAAACTGTATGATCTGGGAGAGTTGTAAATGACAATGATTCTTTTTACCTCCCCAGCTCACCAGGCCAGAAATGAAATCATCTTTGTTTGATGTTCACCTTTTATCTCTTGCTTGATAACATTTTATTTTTTTTAAACTAACATTTTTCCTTACATCTACCAGGAAATATGGTGAGGCACAAAATGTAGACACATGACCAAGCAAAAACAGGAAAGCATCCACTGCTGAAGTTTTTGCAAAATGTCTGATAGTCTTTTTATAATTCTTTCTACTACTGGCCCTCAAAGCAAAACTCATTGACTTTGGGTGTATTCCTACTGCTGTATGTTCCCCGAGGGAAAATACACAGAGGTCAGCAGTTTCAAAAGCAGTCTCTAATTTTAGGTTCTTAGCTTTGGCTATTTTGGGACAAAACTTTGGAGACAACAAAAGAAGTGTCAAGGAACTATTAATTTATATGAAGTAAGTAGCACCTAAGACATCTCAAACTTGGAGACCCAAACCCAAAGACCCTTTTACTTAAAAACAAAACAAAAAAAGGTTTAGCATTTGCCAGATTTTTTTTGTTTTTCCTTAGTTCTTGAGGTTTCCATCCTTCTCCACACTTCCCACTATTCCTGTTTTCATATCACCGTTACAGGCAACTCTGAAATTCTCCTACCAGTCCAAGGCCTGCAAAAGTTGAGGGAATAAATTGCCATTTCTCATCATGTGCATATGATCATCTTCAGATTGAGTGCTGTGTAAAGTCTGAATTACTTTTTTAAAAAAACAAAAAAATGCTCCTTTGAGACTGTATTTAGCTGACTTTATTCTAAATGCTTTTAATTTATGATATATTTTTATTAATATATTTTAAATATGCAATTTTCAAAAATTTTTAAACAGCAAACAAAAGACCTCTTTAAATTCCAGTTGCATAATAAAGGGCAAAAGTGATAAACAGATAATTTTTTGAAAATTAAATATGAAGTATGGAAAAAGTTGAGAAGGCCTAAAAGAAAATTAAATTAAGACAGATTCACTTCTAATATATGTCACAAATACAAAACAAAGCAAAACAAACCAACCAAACAAACAAAAAGAAAAAACACAAGCAAACAAAAACTTTAATATTGTTTCAGGAGTTTCAGTACTTTTTCCAAGCAGTCCCACTGCACAATCACATCTAGCAGTAGCCAGAGATTTGCTTCAATCAACAAACAATCACAGGGACAGCTCTTCTGGAAACTGCAAGGTCAAAATTTTGGAAGGACCGCAATACTTGATTAAAGGAGAGGGACCCATCGGAGTCTTGCAGTCTGCCAGGAATGACATCTTGACTTCCATCTTCAAGTTGAAAGTCAAGAATCAACTCAGTCCTATCTCTAGGAATAGAAAAATATACAGATGTACAGGTGCCTGTCAGGACATGAGAAATTCAGGGATACTTCAAAAGTCATGAACTAGAAGAGATTTTTTTCAGATGCTCCAGCAAACAGCTTCCACATCACTGACATCCATTTTTACATCTCTAAAACAAGCACTAAAATAACAAAGTCTTGTTTTCCACTAAAATTTTGGTTCAAAGAAGTAGTTTCAGCTTACAGTAAATCTTGCACCGTGGCAGACTGTGGGTTTCTTGTGTTGATTCATGGAAGGTACCTAAGAAAAAGCACCACTAGGCAAGTTTAAATGTATAGTACTGCAGACAGATGTTTACAGAGATGTAAGCCATTGAAATTCAGTCCCCTTTCAGTGAAAAGCTGGTCTGTAATTAGAAAATTTTGTAATTTCTGGGGTCTGTTTTATTTATTTATTTTAAGACCTGTGAAAGAGCTTTTCCGAACCTATACATCCCTCCAACATACCAGCCTTTCTGCTTAGTTCTGCAAGTTATTTCAATGCATATTCATCCTTGGTTGTGTTGAACCATTGCGTAGATGTGGTGCTTAGGGACATGGCTTAGCAGTGGACTTGGCAGTGATGAGTTAACAGTTGGACTTGATGATCTTAAAGGTCTTTTCCAACCTAAAGGATTCTATGAGTCTGTATTGCCTCTAACTCTGCAAAACAGGTGGAAACACTCTTAAGGAGGTTAGAAACTGAGCATGAAATTGATCTATAAAAATAGTGTTAAAGACCATGTGGCTTTTCATAATACTGTTAAATATTGTTTTAAACCCCAAAATGAAGTAGGTACTTGATCAGTTCAGGCATGTGATGTGTTGGTCTTGAGTGTTCTGGGTGCTATTGTGAATGACTTGTTTTGCTTTGGTTTTCAGTTAAATCATTTGAGGAAAGCTGAGGAAGACAAGCTTGTGTGTTAATTTTTGTTTGAAAAAAAAAACAACCTAAAACCAACTCATGACTTCTAGTACATGTAATGTGAAAGGAGTCAGAAGTCCCTCGCTACATGGAGGCAGGAAGGCCCTGCTGCCTCTTGCCATGAGGATCACAACCTTACTATGGGGATCCCCCCCAGTCCAGGGCACACCTTCCTCACCCACTGGGGTGGGATGAGATGCTGGCCAGAGACTGTGGAGCATCCCTTGCCTGGAAGAAAAAAAAAAAAATTAAAAATACAGTGGAGTACCCAAACTTGCTTTTTGGATTGTTTTTTATGGGTTTGTGTTTTTTTTGGTTTGGGGTTTTTGGGGGTTTTGGTTTTGTTGCTTTTTTGTTGTTGTTGTGTTGGTTTTTTTTTAATAAAAATGTGATCTCTTCCATTAAGTGTAAACTTTAGGTTTATAGGAAACACTGTATTTTCTGCACATGAAAAGGCTGTTAAAGTATAATCATATCCAGTCTGTATCATATCATGTCCATACTGCATATATGTGTATATATAGTCTCACACATTTGAAGGGTTGTTGATACACCTATGGATACAGCTATACTCGCACTTTTGCAGAGCATGTATGTGCGCACTCCAAAGCCTGCACCAGCATTTTATTTCCTGTATGGCTTTGGATCAGGATTAATGTGTTTAATGATCCTCCTGGCTGTGTCTGTCTGTCCATGTGTCCATGCTGAGCTGTGCCCAGCCGTCCACGCTCTCCCCGGACAAAGACGTTTTCCATTCCAGAGTGCAGCAGCCTGCAAAGTGTGAATAATTTTCAGCGAGGAGTTACACTAAGTGGGAAAGCTTTTAGCACATTATCCACTGGCAATTGGACTATAATCTAATTGTCAGCCCTCGGGTCTTAATAGAGCCTTTCTCTTTCCACCATTGGATTTGCATCTGGGAGATGCCTAATGGGTTTAAAATGCCTCGCATTTTGCTCCCAAGAAGCCACCTTCTCAGTGTAGGTGACATTGAGAGGCTTTTGTTGGGAAATCTGGGCTTCTGCCTTACTGGGTCGGCTCTTTTTGGAAAGGGAAGAGCGTGAGAGGAGAAACACCCCTGCCGCAGAAATAGCGCTGGGAACTGGGGTTGCTCCGAAACTGGGGAGTGCAAAGAGAGGTGAGTCTGGTGGAGAGACCAATATAATTACATGCAACAGAGAAGGAAAGGGAAAGGGAAAGGGAAAGGGAAAGGGAAAGGGAAAGGGAAAGGGAAAGGGAAAGGGAAAGGGAAAGGGAAAGCAGAGCTGATAATCATGTAAGGTTGCAAAGGAGAGAAGCCAGGGAGCCCCGTAGCCATCGCTTTGTAAAGTAATAATGTGCTTGCCAAGAAATGACCAGACGCTCTTGTGACCCTGCCCGAATGAATAAATATTATTCTTTACACAGGACAAGCTGTTTTCATCTACAAGGGGGAACAAAAAATATGAAAAAAAAAACCAAAACTCCTCCCCTCCCGAGCCGTTCAAACCAAAAGCACCACCGCGGGTTACCTTGCAGCGGGTGGTGTCGGGCACCAGCTCCCGCCAGCACCGAGCGAGAAGCGGATGGAGTGGAAAGGCAGAGTGAGGGTCTCGGCACTGCGCACACGTCGGATCCCCTCTAATTAAAAGGGGTGTGTCTTGTCTTCTGCAAAGACGAGGGTTTCGGAAGGGAGATGAAGAAATAACGAGGGAGGAGGGCTGAGATGCAAATACCAGGTTATCGCACCGGGAGAGGAGCGAGTGTCGGCTCAGATGGGTGCTCTCTGTGGGGAAATAGCAGCCAGGGGCGGTTTCGGGGCACAATCACACCGGTGCCACCATGAGACTGCGCACAGATTTGTCCCGGCGTTTTGGAGGCTTTTGCGAGAGAAAAATCAGAACCAAAACTAAACAAAACGAACGGTGATCCCTCTCCATCATTGCGGGAACGGGTTGGTTAAGACCTGAGCGTGGTCTCCCGGCCGCTCCGCGCTTCTTTCTGCGCACCCTGCCCGCCGGCCGGGTTACGTGGCCGCGCAAAAGCATGCAGGATCGGAGCTCATGTCGCCCGAACAAAGGTACACCTGAAACCATCCCTCCTGCTCAGTAGGACGCCGGGTTTCCCGGAGTGTTTCTGCAGGTTTCTGCAGGTTTCTGTCCCTCTTGTGCCATTTCTGTCGTGGTTTTAGCTAGCTGGGAGAAGGGCCGGGAAGAAGCAGTGCTCATCGTTTTCACGGGATCAGATCACCTTTCTTTTCAGGGGTCAGAGAGGAGTTTTGGAGGAGGGTTGTAAACTCCCTGTTTGAAACCTCACGGTAAAACTGAGATCTAATCCCGATTAAAACTGGTAGCTGAACGAGCGCAATGGGGTACGAGCGCAATGGGGTGTGAAGCGATTACCCGCACGCTGTTTCTTGCCAGAACAGAAGGCAGCAAAGAACTTTTTTACGTAAAGGAGGGTACCCTCATCCCTCTCCCAAACGCATCAGGAGTTCTCTAAATAAGCGTCCTTGCGCGATTGGATAGATACAGATTCTATCTATCAACAAATTCGGGTAATAAAAGCCAAACTGCGGTTGGTTCTAGCTCATTAAAAAAAAAAAAATAAAAAATGTACTTTGAAGGCGTAATGAAAGCTAATGAAATGACTCTGCCACTAGTGACAAACACATAGATTTGCTAGATAGAAAACAAACTGCAGTGTACGCGGCGTGTTCTTTATATACGGATAAAGAAATAACGAAGGATTTAATTTAAACGGGTTCATATGAGGCAACCGCCCTGCTCGGGTGCAGCAGAGCTGGTAACTGATCTCGGGAGCGGGGTCGGTACAGCGCGTACAGCCGCTCTCTGCCCGGCTGCGGCGGGAAGCGGCTGCTCCGGCCTCAGTCCCTCGCGAAGGGATCGCAGGCGGTAATTAATTTCCCTTGCTTAGGAAAGCAGAGTCCGAGAGCGAGAGCACTGGGGTAGTAGTGTCTGTGTTCAGCACCCCCGACCTCCGTCATTGAAAGCCCACTCCCATCCCCGGGGAGGGTCACGGGCAGGGGCGGCAGAGAGTCCCAGGGCTTCCACTCCTTCTCCACTAGGGTCAGCGGATCCGCGTGTCCCTGGCTCGGCCCCGGCCGGGGAGGGAGCCGTTGCAAG
>JANHFX010025290.1:0-57827 GCA_027560015.1 Chloroceryle amazona
GGAAGGCAGGAAGAGAGAGGTGATCGGGGCAGAGCAGGAGCGGGAGACCATGTCCGGGCGGCCCAGGACCACCTCCTTCGCGGAGAGCTGCAAGCCGGTGCAGCAGCCCTCGGCCTTCGGCAGCATGAAAGTTAGCCGTGAGTATCCTGACGCCCTGCGCGGGTGGGTGGGTGTCTGTCTGGCCCTGCCTGGGGCTTCCCCCCCTTAGCCAGAGCATTAAGGCGACGGGCGGGAGCCCGGCCGGGGGGCGAGCCAGCGGCCCCAGCCCTGACTGAGGCTGCTCCCTTTCTCTCCCCCGCCCCCCCCCTCCCATTAACCTTGAATAGGCGCACGCCGCCGCTTCGTTCGGGGCCTGTTGGACAAAAAAAATGCCGGTTGGTTTGTCCTCTTCCTTAGCCTCTGATCGCTGCCCCCGTTCTGAGCGGCCTCTGGCTAATTAAAAGGCATTCCCTCCCCCCCTTTGTGAAACGGGTTGCGAGTCCGTATTTCCTTTTTATTTCCCCCTCGAAAGGAGGAAATGAATTGCGGGCACACAGGTACGGCTGTGACATTCACGTTCATTATGTAGTGCTAAGCACTCCTGGCTCTGAAGGAGAGAGCAAGATTTTTTTCCATGCACCCGTAGATCGGGTGTGAGCACCTTTTAGTCCAGCCCATGAGAGGGAAAAAAAAGAGGGGGAGGGGAGCGTACAAAAGGTATCTCTCCAATATTCTCCGGGCTCTGGTCAAACCCTCAATAGAGGAGAAAAGAAAATGGTTATTTTGACATCTGAGCCAATGGAGTAGTTATTTCAAGCTTTGCATGCCTTTTACAGTTTTCTGATCAGAGGAATATTTTTAAGAATGAGGCCTGTGCTTTATTCTGCACAGGCATGTTGGGAATTGTGTTTAATGTGTGCTCGTCCTTCGTATTCTAGCTTGTGGGATTAGCTGGTTTATGTGAATGAAACATATGTATTAAATCTGATCAAATGTACAGTGCGGGTAGAAAAAGGTCCTGTTCCAAGTCACTAAAGATTGGCCATATGTTTACAATAGGGAATTTCTTCACTCCTGATATGAGTATGGTCATAATGACAACTAAATTGTTCTTCCAGATTCGTATTAACAGCGTAGTTCTCAGATATTTTCCTTTTTCTTACAGAAATGCAGGGTGGCATCTTTATGTGACCAGGAATGCTTGATATGCATCCCCATTCAATTGATCTATATTTGATCCTTGCGTACAGCCACACCTGACATGGCTCTGTGTGTGCATGCGTGCATATATGACATCGTTTCACGCGTTTCGTTCCAAAGCACTCGAAGATTGTGAGCTTTTTGACAGATTAGAAATCCTGACATTTTTCTGCACTGAAATGTCTTCCACTGCGGTTGAAGCCTTGAGGAGAGCATTTGGCTCAGGGTCTGTAGCCTACCTTGTATCTGCATGATGGCCATGCCTGCAGCACTTCTAAAAACATGGGTACTGTTAACCTGTTTTAGCAGCATAAAATGGATATTTGATCACGTCCAGCATTAGCACTTACTCAGAATTCTTGTTTTCTATGGAGAAAACCTGTGTGTGACTCCATTTTAATTTATTGATTTACTTTATGTGCGTGTGGAATAGGAAGCAGGTCTTGTTAATCAGTATTTCTGCAGGTGGCTGTCTAAATCGAGCAAGACCTAGACCTACACTTGTCATGTTCAGGAACTAAATTTGTCTTAAGCTCTACAGCTTGATTCTTGAAAGGTCATTGATGCTCCTTTCCTGTTTATTTGAGGTCAAAGACTAGACAGATGCTTGCCTGTGAAGAGGGTGCTAACTGATGCAGACTAACAAGTTTGCAAATATGATTCAATCCCAAGCGTATAACACTGAGGAGAAAACAAAGGCTGTAGCATAAAGCACATGCACTTGTGATAACCCCCACAGTCGCTCTAGTCATGTGCTCCTGGTCCTTCTGCTGTCTGGAAAAAAATGTCAGAACAAAGCAAGAGATCCACATAGAAGGACTCTGTGGGAAATGCGGGTTATATTTTCAGTTGATCCACTTTTTTTTTTGCTTTGTAAGATAGAAGAATTCTTGGGTGTCAAAAAGGGTTAGGTTTTTCTGGCTCTCATGAGTTTTGGTAGCAACTTATGGTATGATGTAGCAAGTTATTGTTACCAGTGTTGAGTGCTTGAAAAAATACCCAAAAAACCACTTGTGTGGTGAACGGAAGAGTTTTCTTGGCTGTTATTTTGCTATATATTTACAGATTGATACTTAATTATATTCTGAGCCCTTTTGAGTGAAAGCTGTGACAAAAGACTCCTTGTGAGGTACGTGAAAACTGATGGATTGATATCTTCGGAGTCTTTTGGATATGTTTAGTACCTCTGTATTGGTGCAAGTCTTTGCCAAGACAGGAGGGAGCAAAACCTGACTTGTTTGCTGTCATTCTTTTTGCTTTTATTTCTAAGCCCAGAGTAGTGGCAAAATTAAATGATGAAGTCACTCTTGCTCTGGTGTCTCTGCAGCTATTGATGCTCCTGGCTGAGCACCGAAACAGTTATCTTAGGAAGGATGGCTCCAAGTGATGAGGACAGGATTGACGAAGTGGTGGAGGAGGGCTCACTGATCCTTGAGTTCCCTGGAAGGAGCGGTACTAGAACCGTACAGTGATTGCACTTTTTCTCCAGGGTGTGTGGGCGAGAAGGAGCAAGCAAGGATTTTTTTTCATTTCTTCCCTGTGTAATTTATTAGGCTTAATTTATGAGACTTTGTTCTCAGAAGCTGGTAAGAAAGCCTGAGCCTTGAATGAAAGGATGGGAGATTACCAACAGCTGCTTGTCCTCTGGCTGTTGGGGAAGATGACTTGCATGCTACTCTTCTTGCTCTGTAGTAGCTGTTACAAGGGTTTTAACATCTCTGCAAGAGTAGGAACCCTGTGGCCTTCCGATATCTGGCTATTTTTTGTTTATTTATATTTTGGTGGTTTTGAAATCACTCCACAATTCTTACCGCCCCACCATATGGATTTAGACATAGATATAATTCTCAGTAGGTTATTCTTTATGTGGGTCTGTACTGCTGGGTTTGTACGTTTTCCCTGCACAAAAAAAAAGTGTGTGTGCTCCTTTTGTTGAGCCTGCCCCTCAACAGGAGGGAGCTGAGCTTCCAGTTTTCCACTTGCTGATCCTATCATCTTGCTGGTTATAGTATAAGAGAAGAGGTATGAGCTTGAAGCTTTCTTTTGTTCTCTACCTAGTTGTTCTTGCATTACTTCCAGATGTACATTGTTTCCCAAATGGGACAAAAATAATCCTCAGATATAAAGGGTGGTCATGCAGCACATGACCAAAAATATCTGTATAAAAATAGAAGTCTTGAAGTTTGCAGTTTGAGAATTTTCATCTAATGACTGTGGAATTGATTTTTTTTTTATTATTATTATTTTTTCTCCTCACCCTGAGCTTCTGGAAAATAAGTTTCTCAAGTAACACCAGCTCATTGTAGACAGTACTTACTGTAACTGTAGCCAGTTATCTTGTTGGCCTGCAGTAAATAATGTCAGGGCTAACACTTGCCATGAAGAACTTTTTTTGCCCATGTGTGAGTGTCATGGCTCTGTAATAAATTTTGTATAACCAATTAACTTGGAGGGTGAGAAAGGCAATTTTATTTGCTTTAGCTAATTCTGATGCTGTACACATGCTCTTTGTTGCATAATCTAAAGGACAATCTTGTAATAATTCATTATTGGATTCTCTGGAAGAATGTTACAGTGGTGCCAAACTTGCTTTTTGTTGAGGTTTTTCTTCTCTTCTTAGATTCACTCTTTTTTTGTACTGTATAATCTCCTTAAAGCACAATAGCTTGGTAAACCTACATTGCTGTGTACTCTTCACACGTTGTACTACTGCTGGCAGTGGCATTTGAGTGCGATGCATCTTTTGTTCGCATAAAAAGTGGTTCAGGAAGGAATAAAGTTTGGAAGTTTGTTGCTCTGTTAGTAGCCACTCCTCAAGCCAGGACATAAGTGACTGCTTTTTAGGTAGCATGTGGTGTCTAGGTGACAGTTTAATACCGTCTGATGTCCAGGTAGGTGTGTGGGAAGAGCCTTGGAAAAGAGCACCCTGGGCACCTTCAGTGAGAAGGAGTGAGTGGGGCTGTTGAAACTGGCAAAACGATTGAGATAATGCCACCTTCTGTTTCTCAACCCATTTAGGGTAGGGCCCTCTCTATTGCTTTGATAGCAGTTTCTGCCTAATTGGTTGCTGAAACTGGAAGCCGCCCATCCTGCTCTCCTTGCTGGAGAGAGGAAGATCACTCCCTTCCAGAAGCCTGCTGAGCATTATGTGTCTGGCTGTCGCTGATCCTAGCCCTGTCCAGCTTTCTGGCTGCTGCTGGGTGAGCAGCTTTCCTCATGCCTAAACTTGAAAAAATTGCAGTATCAGGGTCAGCTAATGACCACGTGCACTAGAGTGAAAAGTGTCTCCTGCTATAGTGCCCCAAAGTCATGCCTTCCAGTCTGGAAAGGAAGAAAACAGCTGTCTGCTGTACTTTATTCTAATACTGCCAAGCTATATTTTCTCTTTATTCATGTCATTGGGGTAGTTGAGCAGAAAAATAACTAAGAAAAAAACCTGAGGCCTGCCAATGGAACCTGTCAAATGATAATTTGACTAATTATTCCGTTGTCCCCATCACATCTTATTTCTGTGGATTGATGGTTTGATTTTCTTTTTCCTTTTTTTTTTTTTTTTTTTTTTTTCTTGTAAGACACACTGTTGTTTATCCTGAACCTTTTCTTCTTGTTCCATCACTGTTCTGCACGCTTCCGTTTCCCTACGCTCCTTCCTGGAGGTGATGCCCTATTGTATTATCACTCGATTCACCTTTTGCATTTCTTAGCAATATTTTAACCACCTCGTTTACCTGTTTACACAGCTGTGCACACCCCATATGGCTTATGAGTATGTTTCTTGCCTATATGCATCCTGGCTCTGGAAGTTGTATTACTTCATCTGCTAACTTGATGGGGCCTTGGAGGAGTGATGGTTTATATACACTGATGTTTTTCCTAGGGGATGGTGTGTGTTGCTGCAGGGTTTTCCTCTACCACCCCGAGAGTTCTTTAATTTTGATGTATTTTATCTGTAAGTGCTATTTTAGGACATAAAGGTTTTTTTTTTCAGTATTGGTGTTCAGTTTGCTCATCACAGGTCTTCATAATGATACAAATCAGTGTGTGTGATATTGGCTATTGCTGTTATTTCATCCCATCCTTTTTCTTGAACTGGATGGATGAGTGATGTGAAGAAGATCCTGAAAGCCTATAGGGTATCCGTGTCTTCAAAAAGCCTACAGATAAAGCTTTGTACTGTGACCTGCTCTAGCATTTTCTGAAATTAATTAATGCTAAACTCCTTAGTTATTTGAGCACATTAGTTAATGGTATGCAGGGTGGTTGGAGGACACTTGCAGCCTTTTCGTTCAAGCTGTTGAAGTCTTTTTGTTTTGAATGACTTTGAGTCCTGTTTTAAATTTGGAAGGTTGTTACCTTTGAGTTTCCAGAAATTTCTACAGATTTAAGACTTCGATGCTTTTCTGGAGTTCTCTTCCTTTTGTTTTTGTTTAAAAAAAGAATTAAAAAAATTAACTTTCCTCTGAGAACTTTAGTCACCCATAGCTAGTGTGGGAAGTGCTAAAGTGGCTGTCTCCTGCAGAAGCTCTATGGCTGGTGGAGTTACTTGGCTGCTTTCTGAATTTAATGAGCATCAGCCCAGTACAGCCTTGAAAGATGAACATTTTAAAGTCAAGCAGGTATGAAAAGGAGCTGATTGAAAGTTTAAATGCCTCACAAAACAGCTCTCTTTATTTTTCTTTGACCCATGTCCATATAAAATAAAAAAAGTTTGTCTTGTCAGTATTTCCTTCAGTAAGCCACGCAAATAGATGCTCCTTATTTTCAACATATGTAAAGAAAGTATTAATTACAGCTTTTACAACGTGTCAAGAAAAGATATTCCCTCAGACACAGACTGAAACCCACAGAGTGCTGTACAGGTCAAACTCCCCCTCTTTAGGTGCAAAACCAGGAACCCCCTTGGCACATCTCATCTGACAGATTGTTGCTGAAGTCTTGCGTACTGCCAGTGGGGAAGATATAAGTTTGAAGGCATGATGGTCTATTCCACTTAATATGCTTGAATTGATTTAAAGTATAGCCCTGTATTGGGTGAACTGCAGCAATCTGATTTTCAGAGGAGGAAGGAGTGAGATGTGGTACCAAGATACACCTCTGTGAGAAATGGCTACAAAAACCCCTCATGCTCAGAGGTGATGTTCCTGGTCAGCACTGCTGTAGGTCATTAAGTCTACAGTGAAGCTCTATCTGAAGCTTTTGCAGACTAGATTTGGATAACCACTACAGGTAGAATAACTGCTTTCACCAAATCTTCAGAATCCCTCCTGCTCCCATTGGTACCGGGCAGTGTGTCTGTCCAGTAGGAGAGATGAGATGAAGCTATTTCAACAGAAATCCATATTGCAGACTTTAATGAGAGCATTTCTGTATCATCCTCTGAGACCTGCCAAAACTGCAGATGTCCAGAAGTCATACTGATGTACCTCTAAAAGAAGTGGAAAATGAATTTATTTTTTTCTTGCCTTGTATGATCAAGGCTATCAAAGAATCTTTTCATTAGGTGTTCTTGCCACGGATGACTTTTCTGTTGTTCAGAAAAGGAAATAAAGTAAAGCATTTCATTCTGTACTTTTATCTCTTGCAGAAGGGAAGTAGATTTAAGAATTTAAGGCAATTTGTGTTCTTGCCTAGTCTGTCCTGCAGTGGATGAAAGGAAAATGGTAAGATCGCTTGTCAATGGCAAGCACTGGGGGTTCTTATTTTTCTAAACAAGCCGTACAGCAACAGCTGTCTTTCTGAAGGGATGACACCAGTTCTTACCCAGAGCAGGGCCACTTCTCTGTAGCAGTGGGCCTAGTATTTTGGGTTTATTATGGCTTAGCCTCATCAGCTGAGGGGCTGTTAACTTAGTACCAGTGCTTCCCACACATGCATTTGACTGTTGAGGTGACATAAACTGGGCAAAAGCGAGTTGCCAGATATCTTCCACATGATTCATTTCTTGATGTTTTGCAAGGTTTCTGCATCAGTAATGTGGAGTCAATTTAGCTGAAGGAATAGTGCTGTGGGGTTGTAGAGTGCCTTGGTGCGTGCCATAGGAAATTTACTTTTTTGCTTTCTTGTAAGAAAACAGCAAAGAAAAATGTAGTTTCCTAGCTTTATAATAGGGCTGAGTGTCTCTTGCTTTGTAGGCTATAATGACCAATGTAGTCATGTTGAAAGTAGTGAATGACTTGTTCTGGTGTATGATAAGGTTGAGTTGAATCATTTGGAGAAAATGCTAGTATTTTTTCCTTTGTTTATGTAGCTTCTGTTGATTTTATTTTTGAGTCTGGAAAGTGTCTCTTAGATGTATCACAGGAGTGGGTAGTGGTATAGTTACATTGCTTGACGTGTCTCTTCAGGCAGTTGGGTGCATTTGAAGAAACCTGTTAGTAGTCCAAGTGCCTGATAGTAGATGATCATAATGAGAGACCTGATGATCAGAAGAGAAGGGGAAGATGTTCTGATTGATACCACGGGATAAATAATGCTGCAGAGGGTGTACGGGACTTAGGAATGTTGTGCTGCTGTGCATGCATGAAGATAAAGTGTTTGAGTGTAGCGGCAAAAGTTGCCACAGGCTTTTGGATCAGACACTTAGAAGGAGAGAAGTTGGGTGTTGGCTCTGAAATTATAACCAGAAGGGAAGCAGCAGCTGAATTTTCCAACCAAGGCAGACTTCTTACAGCCACAACTGTAGAACATGGTCTGTTTTGACTTTTTTAGTAGGAATATAATTCTTGTCGGCTACGAGCCCTGTAGTTCAAAGCAATATCTTTTGCCAGGAATGCAGGCAATTGTTTAATTTTTATACAGGCCAAGAATATGTTTTGCAGAAAGATAAACTAAAATGTTACTGTTGCTGCAAAGAAGAATGTGTTTTTTCTTGCAGTGTAGAAAGAGGAAAAGCTATTTAGTTGCAGCTGATAGCACCAATCTTTTTCTTGATTCACACCCTGCTGCAGTTACACAGAACCTATATTATTTGTATCTCATCTCTCATGTACCTCATTTGTTTTAAGTATCTATTAAAAAAAAAAAAATACAATGAGTTAACCTGTATGAGTGGGTTTCCTTGAGGGAGGAAGGGGACACAAATTCATCAGCCTAAATAAACAGAATATTTGGCTGTTGGCCAAGTAAGCATGAATCATTTGGTACAGTTCTGTATCCCTGTGAATGAAATCTATCGCCACAGGTCAATTTCCCCACATTTGTAGGAGGTTGTGTATCAGCATCAGAATGAATGTTTTGTGCCTTGCTGAGAGAATAAAATCATTCTAGCAAGGCATACTCTTTGCACGTGAATAGATGTAAGGTTACTGGGATGGATTTTCTTGATGTATACTGTCGCTCAACTGAAACCTAAAGAAGCAGAAAATAATACTGTCCTTGAGAAGATAGTACCTGTTGACCATTTCACTTTGGATCTTGCAATCTTCCTCATGCTTATACGTTCTGGCTTGGGAGCCATGGATATGTATAGTGTAATGTGGTGTAGCAGTTGCAAGTTAACGTGTTTGGGGTTTGTTTTTGTGTGTGTGTGGTGCGTTGTTTTTTTGGTTTCTTAGAGAACAGAAACCTTACTAATCAAATTTCCATTTTAGAGACTTTGAAATAGGTTTACAAAAAATGTTAATTTGGGATTATGTGTTTTAGTAGTGACAACGAACTGCAGAGTTTGAGTCTTGGGGAAATGCTTTAAAGGCCCATGGAAAGCCAGGTGGTTTTCTTTCTGTTTGTCTGGCTTTGTTTTCTAGGGGATCAATAATGAATGTACGAGAGACAAAAGCATGAGGTTTGTGCAGAGTGGGATAACTTCATAATTCCAGAAATTTTGGTCTCAAATGATATTCATATGATATTTATTAGTGGGAGGGCAAGGAGAGCTTTGCAACTCACAGAAGGGAGGGTACTGGTATTTTTTGATGGAGCTCAACCTTGATCAGTGCAGTAGCGCAAGTTTGGGGTTGTGTAAAGGTTTTCATTGTGCATGTGACGTGGGGATGCCAGTTGAGTATGTTTGTTGGACTCTACATGTCCCAGTAATAAAATTCACCAGCAAAATCTCTGAATGTCATTCAGTCTGGGTGTGTTTTAGAAATGCAGTCTGCTTAATAGAAGATCTTCACAGAGTAGTGAATACTACCAAATCTGGAAGTCTTTTCTATTTCATGATAGACTCAACTTCAATGTCCTGAAGCTTCTTTTTGGCTGCAGTTACTGACTTTGGGTGCCTATGGAAGCTGAAAAGGGCATTGCTGGGATCTGTGACAGCAAAAGAATGGCGGCTGTTTTCCCAGGTGGCACATTTGAAATGCCTGTGGGATTTTGCAGACAAGCATAGATATTCATGAGGCAACAAACAACATTTTCTGTGTGGTGTTAATACTTTGGCTTTGTAAAATAACCCGTGGCTTTATTTATTTAATAATACATTAGATTATTTTTCCACTGGTAATGTTTGAGCAGTCCATGATTGACTGTAAGTTTTGATTATAGCAGGCTAAATCTAAAAGAGAATAGTGCAGAAATGTTTGTGATGTCCATAACTCTTCATAGTTCTGATAGTTCAGAAAGAGCCATTGAGATGGTGACACTGCCTGCATTTCAAAGTATCTGGAGAAAGCCTACTTTTCATTTTTACCTGGTGGCATAATTGCAAAATGGGGATTTCTTCTAGAGTTAATTTGGAATGTGTGGTAGCTACGAGTGCCTTTTGGTTCATTCAGACATTGTGGGGACATTGTTTTGGGTGGTTTTTTTTGTTTATTTTATCTTTTGGTTGTTTTTGTTCAAGGAACAACTGGAGTCAGGAAGGGGTTCCTGGCAGACCAGTAATGGTTTATACTGTTATAATTCGTAGATTCCAGATGAGAACATATCATGAGAAATTGTCCTCTAGCAGCATTTTTTACTCTGTTACTTTCTATGCGTGTTTGAGTGTAGAGTGAGATGCACCTGTATGCATTGTCAGAAACATTCTGTGGAGGGGGGGAGATGATCTGGGTTTCTGAGATCTGGAATTTAAACCTAGACCACGTGTGAAGGCTTTGCTTTAGAACTTCTGCTTTAAAGCCATTACAGCTGACTTTAGAATGTTCTGCTAAATCTGGGTTGACTGATTACATATCTGCAGACCAAACTTGGGAATAATGTTTTAATACTTGAACAATAATTGTTTTGTCAGAAATAGTGATCCTGTTTCTCATTTGACTTCACACGATATGTTCTGTGACTTGATCATGTCCTATCCCACTAGCATTAACATTTAATTTTGATGCTGCTAAGGGAGCTCTGAAAGAAGCTGCATGGCAACCTAATGTGCTATCTTCTATCACTCTAAATGCCTTTTTCCCTTTGAGTGTTGTGACCGTGGGAGACTTCTCTCCTGGTTGCAGAGTTTGTATTTAGGTTGTGAGCAAGCCAGTTATTAAGGAACATACCATTAAGGTAGGATGTAGGATTTCTGACTTTGCTTAATTGTCAAGATTTTTGTGCATGTGTGGCTATAAATTTGAGGTGTGTTTTTGTCTTTTTTTCCTTTTGTTTTAACTTATAAGAGGTTAGCTTTCAGGTAAGCACAGAGTCATGATGTGGTTTTAAAATAAGACCTTATTTTCATTCAGTGAGTTTAAAAGTTTTTAGTACAGAGGGAGGCTTGAGACACACAAAGGTTTTTCAAGTATTTGCAGTACTGTTTATAGTGAACCTGTAACAATCTGTACTGAATGCTGGGATTCAATACTCATGGATTTTTCAGGATATTATTGCAAAAGCAAAAAAAAAACCTCAAACATCAAAGCCCCCAAAACAGTTCTAACCCAACACCTATAGTAGGTATGCATCTGGTGTGTGGTGTTTTGTTTTTTTTTTTTTTTTAAGGAAATTATAGTCAAAAAGAGTGACAGAGAGACTAAGTGAATCAAGTATTACTTTGAACCGTTCTTCTGCAGCATTATTGTGACTAATACATGGCAAAAGCACGGGGATTTGACAGTGCTGCTGGTATTTCAAGCTAGGTTTCGGCTAATGTAGTGTGTACTGTCACAGAAACACTGCAGACCTATGGCCTTTTCTTGTTCTAAGCTTGTTGTAGGTTGATTTTGCACCTTAATAATATATGAGTACAAAAGTTTCTATTTACTTTCAAAGCTGCTCATGGTATTCTTGTTTTGAGTATCTGGGAAGACTGATAACATGTAGGTTTTAGCTTGCTTATTTTGGCTGTTCAGACTTACTGTACTGCCTGGTGTCTTCTGTACTGTGGTGCTTTCACCTCTCTCAGGATTCCTGTGTACTTCTGTGATTCCAGGGAAGTCCCAAAGTCATGGAGCATGGGGCTTTGCTGGGCTACAGATTAATCTGTGGGGGTGAGAAGCCCTCACCTAGTATTTGCAGGTATGCCTTGATTCTGTGTAAATGGAGTAAGCACTTTGTCAGGGAAGGAAAAAAAACAAAACCTGAAAAAAGCCTAATAGTCATGGCATCTCTGTCCGGTGCTAGGATGGCAGAGATTTTTCTGAGAAATAGGAGGAACAAGTGTAAGAAAAACATTGGTAGTCCATTAAATCATAGAACTGATCCAGGGCACTTATGCAGTAAAGAGAACAAAGTGTGGGTGCTGAGGACTACACCTGCCAGAAAACTGCTGTACATAGGATATGATGGTTTTGCTTTGTGATGGTAGAAGTGATTTTTTTATTTTTTAAATATGACTGCAGTGTGTTTGAAAGACTTGTTATTTCTGAGTATACTAGAGAACAAAGGCAAGTCTTTGTAAAAATGCAGATAATGTCCAGGATTTTGTCAGGAAAAGTAGTTAATAAAGGGGTGGGAAGTTTGTCTGCAGATGAAGAGGAATAATGAGCTTTCATCTGACACTGAAGAGAGCAGATGTTACTGAACTCCTGGAGATTTGTTTGTTGGAATGTCTTGAATTGCTCTGGGCATCTCTTGTGTTGTTTTACTTTGATTTTGTATTCTTTCTGTATCGATAGGAGACACACTCATATTTAAAAAACATGCGAGTCGGGTCGTGATTATTTGACCATTGTTTCTTACCACTTTCTTCAACCCTACTGTTTGGAATTACTCTGTGTGTGAAATCAGCTCTGCCATCTTTATTACCAGTTTTTGTGCTTGCATGGAAAGTTAGTCATTAAACACACAACTGCCTTTTAGTACCCTTCCACCATTTTAAAAGGAAAATACAAAGAGCTAATGCACTAATAAATAACTAGCATTCTACCAGATTTGTAAATTTTATGTAACATTTTCTCCTTTGTAAAAATGTACCTCTTAGAATCTCCTGAGATAGACTATACAATGTGTCACTCTTCAAATGTTGTGAAAGAAGCAGCTCAGAGTAACATATGGGAAGCTGGATGATCTGATGAGAGTTGGTGCTGCTACTGGAAGTTCAAGAGTGTTATTTTCTTCTGTAGAGTGCAGGAAGGAGGACTTGTGCTGTTATTAATCCCTTTTTTTCCATCTTGACATAGTACTAAGAAAAAAATATTCCTTTGTGTTACTCTAGAAATTATTCAAAACTGCCCTATTGAAAAATATAGTACTCTTCAGACTTTGTAAAAGTGACCCACCCCCTGGCTGTCCTTGGAAAAAAGGATATGTAGCCCACATAAATGAAACCTCTTAAAAGGAGATCAGCCATGGAACGTGCTGGTAAATGAAGTCAACTGAGTGGCATGAAAGTGCTTTTTTGAAAAACACATCATCCACTGAAAACTTCAAATGTGTACTTTTATGGAATGCTGTTAATTTTTTCTTCCAGTTATTCAGTCACAGCGTCATTTTCTTTTTTTTTTGGCTTTATGCAGCCAAGAGCTCTTTTTTCCCATGATGTTGGACATGGGCAGCAAGAAGCAGCGCTGGAGAATGATGTAATTTTATTGTTGGGTAAAGCTACTGAATGTGCTTAAAATATATGGCATATGTGTATATAGAACTGAAGGCATATATCTGTATACATACCTCCTGTTACTTGCTGTGGTGTTATTCTTTGTGTGCTTGCTTATGGCTGCTCTGGAAGACAGGAAAAGTGGATTAGTCAATGCCTTGATCTAGTCCAGTGTTGTTCTCACAAATGAAATGTGTCTCTATAGTCTGTGCTTGCTTTGTTAATTATTTTATATATCCTCGCAGAAACTTGGGCATTTGTTTGTCTGCTGCCATTAAAAAGTAAATGTTCCTTTGAAGTTAGTCAGGACTGGTGGTCAAACTAGAAGGATGGGTCACGGGGATTCTGTAGAGCTTTCTGTGTAGTAATTAAGTTTTTTGCAGCTGATATGAGTGGACTTTCTAGACCTGTGGATTGCATTCCCTTCAGAGGCACTCCGTGGACTGAAGAGCATGTGTTCAAAATGATCTTGACAGAGCAGTGGTACCCAAGTAGGGTGTAATTTAGCAGGGGCAGATGTATTCTGTTAGTTTTCAGTAAGACTTGATTGTGCAGATATCAGGGTGGGGTACAACTGGTAAGACGGGAGACCTGCAGAGAAGAATCTGGAATTAGATGTTTACACAGTGGCTATGAATCAACCGATGTTGCAGAACTAGCACAATTTTTTTATTGAACGTATTAACAGGAACGTCATGTAAAATAGCTGAAGTTAGCCTTCATGCTAATAAGCTGAAGTTAAAGTGCAGCACCTGGTTTTGGTACTGTTGAAAAGAATAGTTGCAAGCAAAGAGGAATGGTTAGAGATGTAGAAAATATGCTCTGAGGGAAAGCTGAGAGCACTTTGATTTATTTTAGAGAAAGCCGAGGGGAGATTTCTGTTGCTAATGTTCTCTAAATATGTTGAAGATAGCTGGAAAGAAAAGACTAAGCTGCTGTCTTCTGCGCTGGAGATGAAACAATTTGTGGGCTTAAACTGCAGCAAACACACTTTAAGTTAGTAGAGTCAACTTTTAACATCAGGAGCACTGGAATAGATTAGGAATGCTGTCAGATTCCCAGTAGTGGTTATTTTAAAAATGAAGAAGTTTGCCAGGTAGGTTATATATATAAGTTTGGAGAGGTTTTAATTAAGACAGCCTGGGATCCCTTATGGTATTATTTTCTGTCATTCTGGTTATTTCTGCATGGTGTTGGGATGAATTTCAGTTATAGCACACTGATCCTGTTCCCTCTCCCCTTGGGATGAAGTAGTCTTGTGCTACTGGCAGCTTGCTGGCAGTTACTGGATGTAAAGATAAGCATCTGTGAAACTGGCTTCAGTCTTAACGCTTAAAATCTAGCTAGTCTGAACCTTGCCTCTCTAAAATAATCTGGGAATTTAGCATATGCAATGGATTGTTCTAACTTTGGCATGTAGCTCTAATTTTGAAAGAATCACAGAATAGTTTGGGTGGGAAGGGACCTTTAAAGGTTATCTAGTCCAACCCACCTGCAGTGAGCAGGGACATCTGCAACCAGATCATGTTTTTCAGAGCCCCTTCTAACCTGACCTGGAATGTTTCCAGGGATGGGGCATCTACCACCAACCTGGGCAGCCTGTGCTAGTGTTTCACCACCCTCATCGTAAAAAAACTACTTCTTTGTATCTAGTCTGAAAGATCTTCCCTAAAAAAGAAAGATCTACCAGCAGGTGAAAGCTTGCTCTAGTTTGTTAGTCATGTACTGCAGTTGAGAACCACAGCTTTATTTTTTTTAATGGGGTATCTCTAGAGCTTACTTCATGTGGGTCCTGAGAAGAACAATGCTTTGCTTCAGTTTTTGATCCTGTGGTTCTTACTTCAACACAAAAGAATTTAGCACAAGTGAAGAACAAGCATAGACCAGGACCATACTGCGGTAGCTCTGTAAGTACCAAGCTTATGATAAGGGGTGTCTGCCCAAAAGAATTTACTTATTCAAGTGAATTATTTTGGTGTATAATGACAGTGCATGAAGAATATTCATCCTTCAATACATAACTGTCTATTCACAGCAGTCACTTTAGTTTTTATTTAATAAATGGGCAAGTGTCTAAAGACTGTGTATAGAAACCAGATGTTGCATAGAATATGAGCCAAGGAAATAAATTCTCGGTCTTGGACATCGTGCAGAGTGTAGGTAGGTCCAGTCTTTTCATTTTATTAGTGCTCTACTTCAAAGGTCAAAGATTTTGAGGACCTTGAAAATAAAAGTGTTGCTTTTTGTCATTACTTTATTCTCTAAATTCTGCAGGGATATGAATGGATTGTTACCTACCTTTTTGACATAGAGGTAGGAGTGATATGTGAAACTGTTAAGTCTGGAACTCTTAGAAGAGAAAGTATAATGATACTTTAGAGCACAAATGATCATTTGTACTGGTACATGGCTTCCCATTTAGTGCAGAAATTTTGACTAGCAATAAACAAATGATGCTGCTTCTGTGCTTCTTCCAAGTTACAGTCTCATTTATGGTACATGTGAGTTTACCCTGGAAGGCTGAAATCCTGAACTACTGTTAATATAACTTACCTTAAAATTATAATTTGGTTTTGTTGATGCTTTCCTTACATATTCCAGGTGATTTCAAATATGCAAAAATAGATGTCAAATTAAGTTCTTTTTCCCTCTAATCTGCTCAGATGAGAGAGAAGAAATAACAATTTGGAAGCCTTATGCCAAAGTCCTTCTAAGGTACAGTAATAATCCAGAATGCTTTTTATTTTTTCCCTCTTAAATCTTTGGCTGACAAAAGAATCAGACCATTAGCTGTAAGAGAGGCTCTTGCTGGAGACTTTGACTTCAGTTTTAGGCAGCACATTGCTTAAGGCTGTGGTTATTGTTTGCTCTGACTTTGACATGCACAAAATAATACTTCTCTTAGATGATTTAGACTGTTGGGGCGTACAGTTGGGGTTTTTTTTTAGTCTGTAGCTGTCATCACCTGGATGATGGAAGATTTTACAACTTAGGTATTGTTGAAAACTTGTTCCTCTTCCCTCTTGATAGCTGTGAGAGACTGAGACAATTCTGTTGATGTTCTTTAGCTTCAGTGCTGTGGTGGTAACAAGAAGTCAACAGAATAACCTGGAATCAGAAATGGTTGCTAGGAAAGAAGGTAGAGCCTAATCAAGTGGTGGTCTTGGCTTCTTGGAATAATTCAGACTAATTGAATTTTCTGGAAATGGATTAGGCCTTAAAATAAAAAATTGGAAAAAAAAAAGGCGGAGGGGGATTTCTCCTTTCCTCCATGAGGTTGTTTTTGAGTTCAGGATGCATTAGATGATAATGAGACAGTTGGTGCACTAACTGAAATTATAAATTAACACAGTTCTTATTACTGAAGTAACTTTCTCATTGAAAAAAAAATGGAGAGAAGTACTCATTCTTTCTCTTGATGATTTTTTAAAATAATTAGTAGCTTCTCTTCACGTGTAAAGACACTTCCGGTTTGAGTGATCACATCTCAATTTCTTGCTCCTTAACCTTTGGTGTAGTCAGTATTTGTGCTTGAAATAGCATGAAACCACAGCTCTTGAAGAGAGTTATCTCTGGGAAATGTTGTGTTTATTGTTTGGAATGCCAGAGTCTAACTGATGTTACACTGTTGATTTTTGTGGGTTTTTGTTTTTTTTCTTTGGGAGTGTGTGTGTTTCAGTTCTATGCAGATAGCTTTTACAAATATATAAAAGCCTTGAGGGGAGAGTAAGTGGAATGGTGAACTTGAAAATGGGTCTGGCTTAAAGAATGCAGTGATGCACCTTTGGATTAAAAAAAAATAAAATAAATTGAAGTTTCACATCCTACTAATGCCTTAGATGTGCTTTATTAAATGTTTCAGGACTCTTTTTGTACTGGCTTTTGGAGGTCTTTAGAGGTGGTGGTAGAAACATATGCAAATGGACTGAGTTTCCAGATTTGGGCTAAAGTTCATGTGCAGATCCATGGATCCAGCTGAGAGTTCTTAATTAAACATGCTAATTAAGTCATTCATTGTACCCAAAAGCAGTGCTTCATTATAGGGGAGAGCAGTTGTCTTGGCTGTGAGCAGAGGAGAAGTACTTCATCGTACCACTCTTTAAACTCCTGCTAGTGGAAAGAGAATATGAAGTCTAAAGTTCAATTAAATATGTGAGACAGCAGTAAAATTTTTACTTTTTACTATTTTTGGTGCATCTTGCCTTTTTTTTAATGCTTAAAATGCTCTTTAACACAGGCCAAATACTTAGTTTCACTAATACAGGGGTACAGGAATGTACGGGAATACTTCAGTGACCATGAATACTAGTGTCTTAGAAATGGCCTGCTGGAACATGGAGGGCTCATGTTAAAAGCCTATCATTTGGAATCATGGACAGACAAGATTTTGCACAGCATGTCAGGACGACTGGGACATCTTAACAATATATCTGTAAATTTTATAAGTGGTTCTGGGTGGTCTCCAATAAAGAGTAAATACTTTGAGGGCAGTGTGAGTAAAATGGTTTAATTATTGCTTTTACAATGTTTTTGTAAAAACAAGGGCACTGATGTAGTAAAATGATATATTTTCTGTCTTAAAATATTGTCTCCATTGTTCCCATCCAAAGAAGAAAAAAATTTTAGAATATCTTTCCACAGGAAAGGGTAAGCACCTTAAAGACTTAACTTGATTGAGTACACACTCAGGGCCATACAATATATTTTCCTTCAGTGGAAAGAATTTGGACTTGGGGACCTAGGAGATCTTTTTCATTTTCCTGCTTATAAGGTATATGAGACCTTAAAGCTGGGGAGCTTTCATGATTTTAAAACATGACCAGCAAAACCCTCAAAAAAACAACTTCAGCCATGCTGAGGGGGATGTTCTGGCATATATGAAGATGTCCTTTGTTGTGGCTTGAAGAGAGGGCCTTGGTTGCTGTTGTTAAAGAGTAGTTGTTTGCCTTCATCCAGACCACTGAAGTGTCTGGAATAAAGCTAAAATGAGTAAATAGAAACATACTAATTTAGTTGTTCATGAATGTGTGTGGAATGTTTCTTTGTGGCTAGTAGTAACTAGAACAGCCCTGTAGCTTTATCAGATGTTGAGTTGTCTTGACTTGCAATTAGCTTTAGGAACCTTCTATACCAGCAGACTTTCCTGCAGTTTTTCTCCAGTTTAAGATTTGAGACTGGTACAAAAAAGCATTTTGTCTATATGGTAACATCAACTATTTTTCCTCACTGTTTTCCATGAAGAGAAAAAAAGTAAAAGAAACTCTACAGTGTATTAAATGTGTCCAGTTTGTCCAAGTTTTCTACTGTTCTTCAAGGCATTAGTATTTTTTGTATATTAGCATATTTGGAATGCTCCCAGACTATTCAGGGCAATCCCCTTCTCATTTTAAAGTCCATAAGTACCAATGTTCTGGTTGTCATCAAAGTTCAGGGACTGAATGGGTATTACACAATGGACTACATCTCATTGAAGTTCAAATTGCTTTTAGCTGTTGTTGTTTGTGCAGCCTGGTTTGATGTTGGATTATTTGACATCTAGAGGGGAGTTGCAGGTAGTATGTGACAGGAGAGAACATACTAGCTAGTACTGCATGTTAAGATGTAGTGGAAACCAAGCTGATTTGAAAACACTGTACATATGCCTTACCTCTGAAATTTAAAGTCCAGTTCTTGAGAGGAAGGGGGTTATACTATTAACAGTATTCTGTAAGCCAACAGTGTGACAGCTTGGGTAATGAAATTCAGTGTTTACAGTATTTATGTATAAATTCAATATATTGGAGAAGAATGTGGGAGAACTACTTACAAGTTATATATAGTTTGTGTTTTGTTTTGTTTTTACAGGAAGGAAATACATGTCAGGTTTGTGCTGAAGATTCTTAATAAAATTGTAAGCCTCATAATGAAGGCAGCCAGATCAACTTATTCCAGTTTGACATTAAGTGCAATTCTACCTTTCCATCCAGGTGTTGCTTGCTTGTTTGTTTGTTTTTAAATAATTTATGTTTTTTAGGTCCCTCTTTGCCTTTACTGAAACCACTGTATTTTAGGTGTGGACAGAAGACTTCTGTTCTTTTTCTGATCTTCTTGACCTCGTTTTCTGAAAGGATTTTCTGAAGGGGAAAAAAATTTGAAAATGTGGCTTTGGTCAGAATTCCACACCTATTTCCACTTACTATTCTCAAGTCCTGACTTATTAAAATCAAAAACTTTTATTGAGAGCTTTTTATTTCAAGATGTTAGGCAAAAATCATGGACAAGTTAAGACAGCGTTGCATGTGGTTTGATTGTGAAAATTTGTTTTCTACTGCTCCTGCAAGAGAGGTGGTTCAGGATCGTGTACGCCCAAGCAGGACCACAAAAACTTCATTTTGCCAGGGTCTTAAATATAATTAGTAAAACACTAGTAGAGTTTGTGCTGTGTTTTCAAGGTAGCCTCGATGAGCTTTCATTTGGATCATGACTTTCTAAACTTTTCCTTATTTCAAGTTCTGTTGCACTTTGATAAAAGTGCATGCATGTGTCTGCTTATCAGGGTTTATTTAATGTACTGCTGAGGTGTGCCAGTTTTGGTGTGTGGGTGTTTTTTGTGTTGCTAATATTTTTTTTTTTAAGCACTTATTTTTTCTTCTCCTTGTTCATCCCTTGCCATGGTTGTTCTGCACTGAACATTTTGGCTAAACTCTTGTGTGATTTGTTTTGGTGTGGTGTGTTGTTTTTTTTTTGTTTTTTTTTTTCCCCTCCAAGTGACATTTCTTAAATCTAAAAGCACAGCATTAGAGGAATCATTACAGGACATTTTGCTGCTGTTCTATTCCTTCAATAACATGGAGCCTCTTGTCCTTGGGCAGTTGAGCTTCATGCCTTAACCAGTTTGGTGACAGTGTTGCTTGTTGCTGAGAGAGGCCTGCCTCGGATCCTCCAGGATTGTACCAGGTAGACAGCATTAGGAAGACCTACCATCAGCAAACGGAAATCTTGCTGAAGATGTGTGTCTGTTCAGTTCTTGTGCTTTCTTGTTCCTGTCAAGTAGTCTAGAGTGTAGCACTTTGTAGCAGGTAAAAAGAAATTGTCATATATAAAAATGAAGTACCAGTTTAATACACTCTTTCAGGGTGTTTTCTGTTGCTCTTAGCTACTCTGAATTTTTCATGCAGTGGGCAGTGAAATTAACTGTATTTATAAAGTAAGTATATGGTGATAAGAATACCTTCCCCACTATTTGGTAGCTTGATCAGCGTTTAGAGGAAACACGCTCAAGTCCTGGCACAACCCTGCAACAACTTCTTAAAAGCCTGGCAAGTCTTGTCTTCTGCCTGTGAGGTGTCAACCTCTTCCAGTGCTGTCACATACATACAGTTTATAACCGGATGTAAATGGGCTTGAAATTCTAAATGCTGGTTTCAAGACCTCTGTGTTGTGGTTTTTTGGTGTGCGTGTTTTGTTTTGGTACGAAAATGCTTAGCTTTTTTGATGTAGAACCATCCGGTTTTGAACTTGAGTATGAGTTAGTTCAACAAACCTGCAGGTGGAATCTGAGGTGTTGAGACGTGTAAGTTGCTGCATGTATCTGAGGCTGATGCTCCACCTTGTAGTGAGGCCATAAAATAAACACAGTTACAGCGAAGTGTAAAGTGTTGCATGTGAATTTTATGGCTGGCCAACCACAGCTCTTCTTGGTTTCCTTCAACCACCAGTACATTTCTTGCTGGTGGGTCCAGAAAGAGGAATTGAAGTTGTTTTACCTGTATATGTCAACATATGAATTAAAGCTAAATGTTCAGCTATACCCTAGGAACGGAAATAGTGCTTTTGGCCTAAGTGTTATAAATATGCTTTGCTCTTTATTTGCTGACAAACAGAGCTCTTTTTAATTTTAAAAATCGTACTTAAATATAAACTCTAATATCATTGGCTGATATTTATTTATTTTTTTTCCTGATTTGTAGTAAGAGCTAGCTACTTTTGGTTAGGGAACAGTATACATGAGACATATGTTCCTCTCCCTCCAGATCTTGGCTTTCATATTTCTCCGTGTGTGTTCAAACTCTTCTGTTTCTTCCCCCAGTACACACCCAAGTTAAGGTTATTATTTTTGGCTGTGTTCCAGGGCTCATGATTTATTGTTTTGCAAAAAAATAACATTATCCTACACAGAATTCCGTGAAGTATAACGTGGCTGCCATTGATTGTTCTGAAAGTAAGGCTGATGCTGTGCTTAAATAAAAATGCCTGCTTTCAAAATGCCCTATTTTCTTCTCTTCCCAAATGAGGTACTGTTAGATTGCCATCAGGTGCTATGTGTTGGTCCTTGCTATTCTTCACGGTAGACTTTAATTTACTGGGAAAAAAGTAATTTTGAATGTCAATAATTAGCTATGGAGTCCCCTATAAAGAGATTTTTGTTAGAAATATTGTTGTCTAAAATGATGGCCATAATTACTGCTCTGAGGGTATGAAGTTTTCAGGTCTCTCAGTGTAATGAGGAAAGAATGCAAGTATATTTGAACTTCAGAAACTGTTTTAAAAAGCCAAGGTAGTTTGGATCTCTGTCTGATGCGGGGTATTAAGCTTTTTAAGAGCTCTCAGAGGACTCTTTCGTACATATAATATAGCCACTTACAGCTTCTCAGAACACACATTGTGTGAAGGGAAGCCACTGTTAATTTGTTGAGGCAATACTAGTTTATTTACACAGAAGAGTAGTTGAATCATAGCTTTAATGGCAAAAATTTGGCTACATACTGAACTTAAACATGTGGAATAACAAATGTTATTTCTCTAAACTTCAGAAATATCTTCAGTATATTTAGCTTGTCCTTAGGAAGCTTTATTCCAACAATAAGCATAGTGAGTTTCATATTGAAATAATGACACACTTAATTTTGTACTATGGAAAGAGTTGTGAAAGGATGTATCGCTTTCTAAGCGTTGTTTCATGCACTGTGGGAACAGCTCTAAAGATGTTGCTTCTGGAGTTGTCCAGAGTATTGCACAATTTTCTTTTGAGCCTCTGTATGGCAAACTACATACCAAATCTAATGGTTGATAAAATCTTGACTTCCATTCAAGTTTCTGCCTTGTTGACTTGCTGTCTCGTGATTTAGTTCCCTGTGGAAGACTGAGGTCAAAAGAAGGTAAAATACGTTTTTCTTCCAAGAGTTGTCCTACATCATGATGACCCTTTAATGCAAAACTTTGTTTTCATCTCTAGGGTTGTTGTGCAGTAGCTGCAAGCCTTCAGATGACACTTGAGTTGAATGTGTTGTTCGCTGCCATGGAGCTGGTGGGAATGTGCTCTCTTCTGGCAGAAGTTAGTGTTACTTCACCGTGGTAGTACGTATTTTGAGGCTGAAACAGTTTATAAAAGTTGGAAGCTGTGTGACAGCAAGTACACTATTCATAAGTAGTGGAAAGTATTCGCTTTGGAGGAGGCTCCGATCTCCTCAAATTCTTACTTTTACTTTTTTCATATAAATGCACTTTTCTTCAGTAGTGACAACGTTACTTTATTTTGGTCAAGCCCTGCTACAGATGGGAAAAGTGGTTGGACTTGGAGATGATTACTCTGAGCTAGTTGTTCCTGAATTTGGGTTGCTAGATGGACTGATCTGTGGTTGACAGAGCAATGCACACTGGTGGGTTTCCAGCTCCAGTAAACCTCTGCATGGTTAATAATTTTTTTGTCTTGTGGTGGTGGGAACCATTATCCACTGTCTAGGTTGAGATGGTCTTCCCCCCCGCTTTAATTGGTTTGAAACTGCAACATGTTGGGGAAAAGCTGCATCTTTATAAGCAGGTGGTGTTTCCTTTCCTTTGTCTGTTGTGTTTGTTTGTTTTGTTTTGTTTGTTTGTTTATTTCTGCCCTCCATCTGTTCACATGTGCTTTTATAAAACAAAGATGAAACTTCACCACCTTTTGGGATGTTGAGGTTCCAAGTCTCCTGTTATTACAGTTTGCATTCTGTGCCAAGCAGTCCTGTACATGGTATTTAGCTGATGGAAGACCATGGTGGTGGAGAAACCTGTATCTATGTTCATTCTCAGACACTTAATGACATGGTGTGCTGTGCATAGTAGGTTCTTCTGATAGAAGTCTTGGATATGATGTAGCTGAATGAATCCACTAAGACTTTGATTTCAAGAAGCGATGAGAAATTCTGTAACAGTGTGTTTATGAAACGAGTAGTTGTTATATGTTTAGACAATGTTCTGCTTAACTATTAAGATAAGTTCTGTCTTCTAACTGTGATTATAAAGTCATCCTTTTCTTTGTTGTGGAGATAAAGCAGTTGCATTGACCTTGGCTGATCAGGTCAAAGTATAATAAAGGTGAGTTGTGCATACCTAATTTGAAGTAAGAATAACTGTGTGTAACATGTCTCACTTTAATCTTGTCTAATTTACTCTTTCCTCAGCCCTGTGTAGATAAGACCTTAGGGTGATTTTTGTATTATGTTTTACTAGCTCGGCTACTTGGTGTTGTTTTTAATACAGACCAGGGAGCAAATGGGACAGACTTATCATACCCATTGCCTAGGAGCCCCAAGCTGAGGAATCCAAAATGAAAGCATTCAGGGTAAATTATGCAACATACACAGAGGTTTTCAAGTCATCAAGATGGACAAAATGAATAAGGTAAATAAAATGATAAGGCCTAATGAGATGTTAATGTTCAGTGCATGTTTTTACTAGGAGTAAAAGACCAGCAAAGAATTTAAGGTATTGCCAGGAGTCCTGTTAACCTAATTTCCTTAAAACATTGACATATTTCCCCCCCCCCTTTTTTTTTTCTTTCTTTCTGCAAATTACCACTGTAAGTGAGAAAAGGGCACTTTTGCATTAATGAACTGACATTCAGCTGTAACCAAGTAGAGCTGTAGCTGCCTTGAATTGACCCTGTCTGCTGACGTTAGCATGTGTGAGTGAGCTCATAGGCACCACCACGCACTTCTAAGAATGTGCCACTGTGGAGTCATTCATAGTTCAGAGTCCTTTCTGTTGAATTTCACATCCTCCTACAAAATGTTTACAGGCAGGAGCAGCATGGTAAGCAGACAGAAATAGAAAACCAAATTGTCAGTTCTGTAGATCTTGAATGCTTTAAAACATGTTGGCTTAGCTTTTGTGGGCTTAAAGCAGCAATCTGTTCTTAATGTAAAGGTTAGGAAATGACTTGCTCTGCTTGCTGTCCTCTTGATTAGGAGAAACTGACCTTTTTTCTTATTTTTTTTTTTCCCCTTCTTGAGAATTGTTGCTAAAGATTTCATTCTCTTATTTAGAGCTATTTCTTGTCTAGTGGTGTTCAACTAGATTTTGTGGGCATGCTTATTTCCTAAGGTGTGTGGGCTGGTCCCTGACTATCTCTGAAGTACTTCTCCCAGAAAAGCATGAGCATCAGTGGATTGGTGGCTTTGCTGTTGAAGCCTGGTAAATGGCAATAGCTTTTAGAAAATAAAAGTAGTCAGCCCATAGCAGCTGAGTTTTAAATTCTCCATAGGATGTGTCCAGCAGGTCTAGGGAGGTTCTCCTCCCCCTCTACTCTGCCCTAGTGAGACCACCCCTGGAATACTATATCCAGTTTTGGGCTCCCCAGTTTGAGAGACGGAGAGCTACTGGAGAGAGGCCAACGGAGGCTATGAGGATGATTAAGGGACTTGAGCATCTTCCCTGTGAAGAAAGAATGAGAGAACTGGGGCTATTTGGTGTTGAGAGGAGAAGACTGGGAGGGGGACTTATTAGTATCTAATAAATATCTGAGAGGTGGGTGTCAAATGGAAGGAGCCAATCTCTTTTCTATAGTGCCCAGTAACAGGACAACGAATAATGGGTATAAACTTGAACATAGAAGGCTCCACCTCAGTATGAGGAGAAACTTCTTTCCTGTGAGGGTGACAGAGCCTGGAATAGGCTGCCCAGAGAGGTTGAGGAGCCTCTTTCTCTAGAGACTTTGAAAGCTCACCTGGATGCGTTCCTGTGTGACCTGCCATGGGTGATCCTGCTTTGGCAGGGGGGTTGGACTTGATGTTCTCCAGAAGGCCCTTCCAACCTCTAACATTTTATGACTCTGTGTAGAATTGAGGCAGATTTATCATGTATACCACCCTTGTCTGTGGTTTGGAAAGAAATTCTCAGGTTAGAGTTACATTTACCTTGGACCTCCACAACCAATATTATGCGTGTTAATAAGACTTTTGGGCCTTCAGAAGGTTTTGTAATAATTTTATCTATCACTACTTCTGTTATGGCCTGTCATGCACAGATTACCTGTAGGCAGTAATTGGTGGCAGAGTTGCCCACTGGTGTAATGAAAGCACATGTGGACTGTGGTTACCATTCACTTGGCAGTCTCAATACCCATAGTAGAAAGTATCTACTTAACACACAAATACTTGGGTGTAAACACAGTGACCGTGCTCCAAAAGATGTAGCTCTTGCTACTACAAGTTTCCTAAGGGTGTGTTACCAGGATTTTTAAAGCAGGTTGGGTGAGACAGGGTGGGTAAAGAAATGAATTGAAATGTAGGTGGAAGCAGAGCCCTGGAATGCTTTAAAGGAAAGCTTGAGAAGTTTGTGGACATGTATGGCACAGACTTCTGAGCAGTGGAACTGATAATGACTCCTTTCTTAATAATTTGGCCAATGTTTATTTATTTATACGCTTTAACTCTGTGACCTTGGTTTCCTCCAAATAAGGATTTTTGGCTTATCTGAAGGAGAGCGTGTTTTTGCTGGTGTCTGGTATGTGTATGCTGATCATTTGGCTTCCTGCTGCCAACCAGTGTGAAAAAGCTGGGAGAGTATTACCTGGTTTGCTGATTTCACAGGGGATGCAGAATGGCTCTGAGACATCTACTTCTTCAGGGTAGGCTGATAACGGCCAACAAAGTCCAGTGATGGGGACTAAAAACTGATGGACAAAATACTGACCACATGAGCTTAGTTAGATCAGAGAAACCAGTGGTAGCCAAGATGGAGAATGTACAGTGGAAAGAGTGGAATACAAACCAGAGAGAAGTAGAGATGAACTTTGCTTATAATTTGTCCCTTCAGGCAAAAGTTGTAACTTTTTTACCCAACATATCAATTTGCAAGTCATACTCTAATTCCTCTCATTACACTGAGCGCCTTGCAAGCACTGTCTAATGAAGTTACCACGGAGTATTACCTTCTAAAGAAACCATCAGCCAGAAAGACTTGCCCACTGTATGAGGCTTTCAGTCCCTGAGTCTATCAGAGTTTGTAGTCTTGCTTTGCTTCTTCAGTCACAGGACAGTTTCTTAGTTAATAGTGGAGAGTGAAGATCTGGCTTGTCATAGTACTCTGTATTATGAAGCCTTGTGTAAAATGAACTCTGAACAAGTGCTTGGCTGCAGAGCTTCTGTAAGCTTTGGTTCCATCAGAACTGCCAGAGAATGGCATAAAAAGGTGAAGAGCATCAGCAGCATTTTACAGGTGAAGGACATGTGAGACCTGAGAGGTCTGGATTGAGTTGCCACTGCCGCCGCCTCCTACTGCTGCTGTTCTGAGACCCCAGGCAAGCTGTGTATCCCTGGCTGCCATCCTGCTAGCTTTGAGATTTATGAAGCAGTGCTTATGCTGTTGAAAGCTCTGGTGTGATTAGATTGTCTCGGTATAGAGAAACTTTATATCATCACATGCAATTCTTATTCCATGTGGAAATGGCTATGCCAGTGTAAAAATGCCTTTATAACCTCATGATTCTGCCCATGGTTTTTACAATAGAGTCGGTATTGCTGTCTGATGTAGACAAATACTTTGTGCGGTGCCCCAGCTCAAAAATGTGATTAATGGCCTTTTCCTATCTCATCAGGTATTCTGAGGGCAGTTACAGATTATGAAGCCATTGTGTATTACAGTAATAGGGACCCAAGGGTATGGACGTGAGAAATCAACTATGTGAAACTCATGCTGATAGCTGTGTGTGTTTTCATTCAGAAACTATACAAGGAAAATAAACCACAACGAAACTACCTCAGGGTGACTGTGCAGATGGAAAGCTGTATATTATTCCATAGTAAGTTCAATCATGTATTTTCCATGCAGTGGCTTTATTTGCACATCCATGTTCTGATGGAGAGAATCACAGTCCACCTGAGATTGCTTCCCACCCTGATGCCTTAAAAGAACACAGCAGTAGATGTTTTATACGCAAGGACCCCATTTCAGTGGCACCATGTGTGGGGAGAGGAAGAGATCCTGTACCTAGACAGGAGGACACTCCCAGGCTATACTGCTTTCTGGGGGGCCATGCTCCAATTCCTTCCAGTGAGCACAGAGGTATTGGTTGCAACATGCGTAGCTCTGTAGGAGCTCTCTGTACAGCCAAGGGAGTGCACTGAAGAGTTGCTTAAAATGCATACACATCTATTTTTTTCTTAAGGTTATCATGTAGCTTGCAAGTAGTTGCTAAATAATGTGACTGTGGTAAGAAAATTTTTGGTCTGAAGTAACTGAGGCACTGTAACCCAATATGCAGGTGTTTTTATACAAGTTTGAAGTAATTTAAGTAGAAAGAGGTAGGGCAGCTTCATCTCGGTTCTTCTG
This sequence comes from Chloroceryle amazona, assembly GCA_027560015.1. Lineage (NCBI taxonomy): Eukaryota > Metazoa > Chordata > Aves > Coraciiformes > Cerylidae > Chloroceryle > Chloroceryle amazona. Next base: position 27,650 of record JANHFX010025290.1, read on the forward strand.
GAAGGTACTGACTAAACCTCTTCCTCTCCCCAAAAGATGAGATTACAGAACTTTTTGTCTTATTTCCACACATGCAAATCAACTCTGTCTAAATGATGATTTCTTACCAGTTGATTGGCATTAATTTCATTTATGTACTTTAAACTCTAACAAAGGGTGCGACATTTTATTTTTCTCCTTTTCATTTTCCTTTTGGCACATTTACTCTCTTGGTTTTACTTCATTCTTCTCTGCCTGCCTTCCACAAAATATGTTCTTTTCCTGTCAGAGTGGGTGGGACTCCCCTCGATTCAGTATCGCTCCTCGGGTGTAATATGCTTCTGTGACTGCTTAACTTTCGTTTGTTGACTTACCTTGTACATCAGATTATGCTGGTACTAATGAAGTTTCTATTTGTATAGTGTGTAGGATGCCATTCTTTCGGGGCAGTCTGTTTTGTGCTCTGTTGGCTGTAATTTCTGTTTTTGTTGGTACTTGTTTACCACTGCAAGAAAAGATAATGAGAAATAGTGTCTATCCTGACTTGAGGATGAGTCATACTTGCACCTAACGTAAAGACAATTTTTTCATCACTTGAACTAATGAATTTTGGTCATAATATCTGTAACAAAGCACCTGATGTGAGACTTCTGATGAAGTCAGTTTTGATGAGTCAGATCCCACAAGAATTGGTGAATTATAATGAAATAAGTTACAACAACAAAATAATTAGCTTCTTCTGTCTGTCAGCACCTTGCACACAAAACCAGGAGGGGTACATTCAGCAGGTTATTCTCCTCAACCTTTCTGGTTTTGAAAAGTGTTGACCAGGTAAGTAGATCCTCTCAAGAGAGCATTGGAATTGGAAGGTTGCATTGCCTTAATCTTTTTCTGCTCGGAGTTTACACGTCCAGTGTGTTTTAGGCCTAGAAGTTTCTTTTCTAACAGAAGTCAGGGCTTATTTGTGTTTGCCCCAGAAAGTCGTCTAAATCAGTGAAATTCTGTAACAGATGCTGAGTCACTTTCCTCATTTTCTGCTTTATGACTTTTCATGAACAGCAAATTAACTTGTGTGTGAGGTCAACAATTGCCCTTACATGTTTTTGAACTTTGAAGTAAATTATATATATTTATATGTAAATTCTCTTTGCACCCTTATATAGTGTCTGTGCATACATACATACAAATGTACTTGGCAAGGCCTTGTTTTTTGCTTGAAAATCCTAGTTTGCAATCTAAATTGCTTCTCTTGAATATACTTTCTTTTAACATAACTTTGGAGTGCATTTAGCTGTTCAGCAGAATTGTCTTGTTGCTATCAAAATAGGGTTTCACTACTGGCCATATTCTTACTATTTCCCATTGGTGGTCTTGCTGGAGCTTCCAGGACCACACAGTGAGACAGTGGAACTTGCTTACTCATCAGAAAGTTAACTCACCATGAGAATAAACAGGTTTCTGCCAGGGTAGCGAGTTGAATTGGCTTATTTTGTAATTATGACAAGGGATGGGATGGACGGTATGGCTGGGGGGAGAGGGGAGGCAGCAAGGAGTGTCCCCTTTTATGACAGCAAATTACTAAGTATTAGGTCACCTTAACAGCCTTGTCTAACCACACCCGTAACAACATAGTTAAAGACTAAAGGCACTTCTGTTTGTCCTGGACGGCTGGCAGACATCCTTCCTTGAGTAGCAGTTTCCTTCCTTAGATGGAAACCTGCAGTCAGATTTTTCAGCTGCAGGTCTGCGTACAGATGACTCGCCTCATGAGGTGGAGAGAATAGGTTGAAATTTTCTGTGCTTAGAAATGAGGTTTGTTGTGACAGTGGCTGGAAGCACTGCTGAAACGGGTTGTAGCTATTGCATTCCTACTGATAGTTAATTGGGAAAAAAACATCCCGAGGCAGCAAAGGCTAGGTTTGGTTGTTTTTGCTTCGTTTTTTTTTTTTTTGTGTGTTGGTGTTTTTTTACAAGTGCAAGTGTATAGGGCTTAAAAACAGCAAGGCTTTGGCTTCATTCAGTTAACAACACCTTTTTTTTTTTTTTTCCCCTCTTGTATACTCTTACTGTCCCTCTTTACCGACAGACAAACAAAGCTGTAAAGGGTGAGGTGCTTATCTCCGGTACCTATGAAGACTGTGTTGAATTGCAGATTGTGTCAAATACTAGGAACAGAGGGGGATGGGAGATGGGTGTACTTGCAAAAGAAATCCTGGCAGTACCTAAAGATCTTTGTTGGCCTCACCGTTACTTTTCAAGATAATGCAATCGGTAAACAAGGTTCAGACAAGCTCTGGTATGTGGGGGGCTGTACTTGGCATCTGGTTACTTTTACCTCGAGTTTTCTTGGAAGAAGAGCTATTCTGGTTTACCAATTGACTTACTGAGTGTAGCAACTTCTGCTCGGGTTTTGTATTTAGGGTTTGTCTTAAATGCAGACATGATGTCTAGAAAGATGCTGCTGCCTATATATAAGATGACAAAAATGTGGTTTGTATACTTGTGACTACTTTAAAAGTGAAATTAAAATCACTTTAAAGTTTGATAAGAGAGTTGGTGCAACAACATTAAGTCAATTCTTATTTGTAACAGGGCAAATAATTCTTGGGAGTGATTTTTTTTATTTTTTTATTTTTTTTAATGGAGGAAATATTTATGGTGCTTAAAGGCATTTCAGATCTTCAGCTTTTTCCTTTGCAAGGTGGACATCTAGCCTAGTGGAGGCTAGTTACAATTTAGCATCCCAAACTTCTACTTAAAAGCAGGAAGCCTACATTTCTTAAAGCTTGTGCTAGTAGTGTTCTGGTGGGGTTTTTTGTAACTACACTCATCTTGGAAAAATCAGTTCAAAGAAGCTGATTTCTGAAATTAAACAGGCAGTTCCAAAAATGATGTACAATCAGTTCTGCTGTTTGCCATCATTGAAGTAAACAGCTTCTCTGTTCCAAATTGGCATTTGGAGATGTGGGAATCCAATGAAAAGTGCGAAGCTGTCGTTAGTTTAGAGGCAAGCATGAAAGTTAAATGTTTTTCTTTAAGTAGCAGTGTTTGCTCCATGCAAGTAGCTGGGGGGTGGAGAGTTTATCAGTGCAGCATAATACTGTTCCCTAGCAGTTTCTTGATGCTGCCCACATAAAACTTGGAGCATGAGGTCCCTGCATTGCTTGTGCACAGGTCTGAGCTTTCCCCCCACACTGTGATAGATTTTAGTTCCAGCCAAATGTTTTAAAGGCTTTTAAATGCGTTGTCCTGATCATATTTTTGTGTGTAAAATGCACACTTGTATATTTTACTTTATGTTGAATGCTGTGCTGAGTGGAAAGGAGATCTGCACTTGATATGACCCTGTGGTGTTTGAATCTTCTCTTTTTTGAAAAGCTGATCTGTATGACACTTTAAGCAGCCATGTGAGTTACAGGACAGTGAAAAGTGTGTGTGAATACAGAGGTACTTCAGGTAAATAGTTCTACACTTTAGTATCTCTTTGGAGAGAAGATAATGTATTTTGCCATATGAGAATAAGGAATGTTGTGATTTGCTTTCAGACTGCTTATGAGGAGAAATACAGTTTATTCAGTGCTTTCTAGTCCATACTTTCAAAAAGCACACATGCTGAAGGCAATCAGTGACATTTGACAGATGCTGTAATTGTTTCCATAACCTTGGATTAGGAGCAATTCAGTACCCTATAGGTTCTGGAAACTTTGCAAGCATTTGCCTAATGCCTAAAGGAAGACATGTTCAAAAAAAACCAAACCCACCATTTTCTTGAGCAGTAAACACATGCAAACAGCAAAGTGACACAGTGGGTGATGTACCTGGAGATGCCACCATTTGGGGAGGACACCAGTTTCCCTGGTATGAGTAGGTTGTTGGCTGTCAGGTTGTTTGCCTTCAGGTGTTGGAAGCACATTTTAAAAGGTAACCAAAGGCTAAAATTGAGTGTAGCTTTTTTGAGTTGACTTGGATTGGAAAGTAATGGCAGGCTGATAGCTTTATGAGGCAGTTTATAGCTTGCTGGCTGGTCCTGGCATCAGACTGGTTACTGCAGATACTGTGTCTTACCTACTGGCTCTACTGTTCCAGGAGTACCAGACCAGGTGAGGAGGCACACACTTGGGTGTGTGTATTCAAGGCTGAGCTGTTATCAGAGTGGGGCTTGAGTGAGGCAGTTCTTATTATCAGGGGTTGCTCAGCCAATTGTCAGTGCTGGGAGCCTCTGTAGCCAGCCTTTCATTTCTCCTCTGTGGTGCTCTGCAGTTTGGGAACTGATTTTTCCACACCTCAGCCTTTAAGTGGGATGAATTTAAATTCTGTAAGAACTTAAAATGAGTAATTAGTGTCCCTACACTGCAGGCTATTTGTGATTGCTTGATGAATTTTCAGTAAAGCATGGTAGATATTCAGTAACTCTTCTAGGAAAAGGATCATGCTGTTTGCACACCTGCATGCAGAACAGGAGTATGAATTGTGATGGGTTATTGGCTGGATAAACATTGCATAGACCAGCATTTAGCTGTGCTTAAATCTAGAGAGTGATGATTTGTACACAAATCTAGCTTTGCTTTTTATCATAGGGAGGCTATGTAGTTGAAAGAAAGTCTGAAGTAACTTCAGTGACTTTATCACTCGCTCTTGAGACAGGTTAGAATAGACAGGTGGGTATGAGGAGAGCTACTTCCCCTATTGGAGGGGGGCAAACTGGTTGCTACCAGAATTCTGAGTTGTGGACAATGAAGAAGCAGAACAGGAGAAGAGCTGGAAGGAGCAAAATAGATCTGAAGAGGCAACTGGAGTAAACAGAAAGGATATGAGAATGCAAATTAGGGAAGAGGTATAATGAAACTAGGTAAAATAAGGTTTTAGCAGATGGAAGTAACTGGCTGGAATATTGTGCAATTATGTTTGGGAAATTAATTGTAGTTTTAAGTTCAGTAACTCCACCAGATTTGTGAAGTTTGCTGTAGTGCAGTTTTGTAGGAATTTGAACTTGTTCTTGCCCTCTGACTAAACTAAAATGTGCTGAGCTCTAGTTGGCTATGTTTTGCTTTAAACAAACAAAACCTGCCTGTTGTATCTAATTTTGCAATTGTCAACTGTTCACAAAGAGTGCTGCCCAGAATTATGACACTACCCTAGCTTCAGATGGGAGAAGCAAGTTCTTGTCTTTAGTGTTATGCCTCTTCAGATTCCCCAAGGTTCCTGCTTAATTGTAAGATGAGAAATAGGGGCTGCCTTTAAGAAGAGCTGAGTTTCTTGTAGGATGAAGTCACTCCAGACTATAAAATGAATACAATCTATTCAGGGTAGTAGTAATAAATGTACAGCTTGTAGACCTTCTAGCACTGAGGGATTTTGTCACTTTTTTTTTTTTCCCCATAGCTGTGTTAGTTAATTGACAAAACCTCAGTGTTCTTGTTACTTCCTGGACTTTTTTTTCCCCCCGTTGTCTCTGACCAGTGCAATGATAATTCTTAATGTTTTCTTTTCTGGTTTTGTTGCTTTGATTTCTGTTCAGAAAAGCCCCATAATGACCAGTTCCAAGTTCTCCAAACTTGGAACGGTAAACTTTTCTAAAATAAGAACTCTATAGATAGACTGCCACACAACCCGAACAACCAAGGAAACCCTTCCTTCCCAGTTCCTTTAGTTGAATGCGTGAAGATAAAAATAGTGTGGAAATAGTTGATCTTACTGCTTTTCAGTTCACCGGAAGAAGACTGATGGTGCCTCATGTCATTTGGAGCTGTAATATTGCTTTATATTCCATCTCATTTTATTATAAAAATTACTTTAAGTATTGGAGGTAATCAGGAAAGTTAGCTCTCAAACCGTTAAACGGTGTATGGTCAGGCACAGGTAACGCAGGACAGAAGAGCTGAAGTCATTCAAGCATAAGATGTAGGTGGCATCTTGGGAAGGATTTTGGTATTGTAACATTGTAAACACATATTTTCAGGAAACTGCTTACATTTTAAGAACCAGAATATGCAGCAGGTATAGTGAAGCATTAACAAGTTGGCATTTAGTGTTAGTACACGGAAAATTCTGTGCTAATACAATACTGAGCTGGTATTTAAAATGACTGGGATACACTGCAAAAGCCACGGTCTTGTCGTTGTCCTCAACAGTCACCCAACAGTACATTAAGGTTTTACCATCCTGCGAATCTGAAGAACTGCATAACTTGTGGAGCAAACAAAAAAAGATAATATTTTCATGGTGATTTTATTGTGATTGGTGATACAGATTTAAATTGTATGCGTTTAATGACTACAGACTGGCCTTGGAACAGTGTGTGCTTTTCATTGCTGTCTTCTACAACAGGACAGTTCCACCTGCATCCTTTGTGAAGGAGTTGGGAAGGCTGTGCCTTGCTCTGCTAGACTTAACATGGCATAAGTTGTTTTTTATGCTTGGATTTGAAATACTCTTCCAAAAAGCTTTAAATTAATTTTTGCAACACTGTTGTGACATAACAATCAATAGTGATACCCTTAGTGGATCTTAATTTTAGTGTAGTGTTACTTATGATTTTTCTTTGATAGGGTCTGCTTGACTTTGTCTTATTTTTGGCTTGGTGCTGGGTTTTGTTTGTTTTCAACCCAAGTACAAGGTGAGCAAAGACATTTAAAGTATATTCATTTTAATCTCTGTGAAGAGTGATACTTGGTGTTGACTTTTAAGATACCTTAGCTTAAATACATGGTCAGAAACTGACTAGTAAAAAAAAAAAAAAAGCAAACAAAAAGCCCACTTAATTTTAATTTGTTTACTAACAAAACTTGTTGCAAGTTGTGTGGATATGTTCTTAACTGCTTAAAATGACAGTTGAAATATTTACTTGGGGATAAAGCCGTTGGTCTTTTTAGTGCATTTGTAGTGCTTGGGATATTATTCACACTGACTGATCAAGTGTTACTGTACATAAGTAGGCTTCAGGTGGCTCTTCATAGTTCTAGTGCTTCAGGCTGAGTTCTTCTCTTTGTTGCATCATCTTCACCAGGATTTGAGGACATGGAGAAGTTTTCAGTTCCTCTACTGTTGCCATGATTGCTGGTTCCTGACAGCCTACAAATGGAGAGAGGGCACGGTCTTGCAGCAGGTTCTGCTGGTGGCCGATTTGATCTTTCCACAACCACTCAGGACCCTGGGAGGTCTCGCCAAGCCCCATCTGCAGCTGGGATCACAGTCCTGACCCAAGGCAAGAATTGCACTGGATTCCTTGGTCCTACATGCACTGCTGTTTTCACATTCCATGTGGCTGATCAGAGCAGATACCACCTCAGGGGCTGTTTATGTTGCCAGGTTTCAGCTTAGTCCAGTGCACCTGAACCATTTTGCCTCAGTTGTGATTCAGACTCTGAGCACTGTATGAGAGTTTTATTCTGTGTAGCTCCTGTCTCATGGTAGGAAGAGGTTTTGTGCTCTAGGCCCATCTTGCAAGGTGTCCATCACAGTCTCATGTAGCATTGAAAGCTATTTCCAGACCATCTTGTGAAAGAGCAAGAGACCAAAGCAATATTAAGGTGTATTCCCCAGGAATGCTGGCCCTGTATGGAGACATGCAGCCCCGCTGCCCTGAAGTTCAGCCCAAGGAGACAGCTCTGCCCAGCCGTGGAGGACCCACTAATAAGAGCACATTTCTCATCATCTTAAGATGTTCCTCCAGGAACCATAGTGCTTTCAGAGCCTGTCTTTGCCTGCTTCACTTCTGCCATCCCCTGTGGTAGGAGCAGGAAGCAGTGAAGCAGAACAGGTGACTGCTTTGATGAAAACAAGGGAAGGAAATAAGCCACCCATGTCTTTAGTACTCAGGAGATCTGGATCAGAGGAGCAGGCTGTGGAGCTCTTCTGCAGCAGAAGTTAGGTTGAGAATCTTGCTACCTCCCGGTGCCCACGATGTTTCCAGGGCAGAGGAATACCAGTGAGAGTGCTGTATTTGCTAGTACTTGAAACCAGCCATGTACAAGTGTTTCATGTGGCTGTGTCTCTTAAGAAGAAAGTTCTGCAGCAGAGATACTGGGCAGTGACTCAGTTTTAAGCTTGCTTTTCTGTACCTTCTAATTTAAGATCTGCCTGGAGAGGATGGACCTTCGTAAAAAAATAGATGTTGCCCTTTAAAGGTGTATTTTACTCTGGATGAAATTCCCTTGAGATGACATCAAGGAACTGTAACTACAGTTGGTCACACAGCCAGGGGCAGGCAGGCAGCCCACTTCTAACCTGGGCTGCCTTTGCTGACATCGAAGCTTTCAGAGATGGAGCCTGCAGCACAGAGGTGTGTAGCTGTTTTGGCAGCAAGTTTTTCTTGACTCTGAGCGCCTGGAGTAATGTATAGTTGAGATAGCTAAGCTCATCATCTTGTTCGTTCTCCTCCATCCTGGAAGTCAAGCTCCTCACCACATCTAACTTAGCAGCCATACTTTTCTTTTCTGTAGTGGCTCTCCTTGTAAGAGTGTAATGGAAATTAGATCATTAAATTGTATTTGAAGTTTTCCTGGTATTGTCAGTTTGAAATATTTCACATTGTTTTCCTCCCTAGTTTTGATTTAGAAGGTAAGAAATACCATACTGGATCAGTTTACTAGTTTGTGTCACCAAATACATGATCTTCAGCAGTGGTAGTGACATTGCTCTTTAGGGAGAACGTGCAAGCATGTCTACTCTGTGACTCACTGTCCTCCTGCTGTTATCACATCCAGTCATTAAAGGCTGCAGCCTTGTCTGTCCCCTTTAGTATCTGCTCACAACCATGAGGTAGCAGATTTCCAAAGTTCCTTTCCAGCAGTGTTGATCTTATCTACTGTCATGTTTTTGTAAGCTCTGAATATGTCGTACTTTCCCACCCCTTATCTTAAATCCAAGCTGAAGAGCCCCAGCCTCTTCAGTATTTATCCCTAAGCAGCTGCTCTGTCTCCTTAATCCTTTAACTGTTCTTTTCTATACTTTTTTTGAAATCTGCTCTGCCCCGCTTGTATACATTCTTGTCTCAGAATTGCAGTGCACTAAGTCTTTACATAGCAGCAAAATTACTTCCTGCTGCCTTCTCAGTTCCTTCCCGTTAATGTCCATTAGCTGTATGACATTTTCAGTGAATGTTACAGACTGAGCCAGTGATTTCAGAGAACTCTCAACAACGACTCCAAGATCACTTTTTTGAATTGTAAACTCCAGCCGTGAATTCAGCATGGAAGCACAGCTTAGTTGTCTTCTCTTATTTGTTTTAGATCTGTCTGCATTGAAGCTCATCTACTGCACTTTACTTACTCAGTTTAGTGAGGTCCTTCCAAAGTTCACGGTCATTGCAGCTGGCTGACCTGAAAAAGTGTAGTTTTATCTACAGATTTATATAATTTCACTGTGCACTTCTATCCAGGTCACTGAAGATGTTGAATAGAATGAGTCCTAGCAGTGCTGCCAGGTCAGCTCCACTATTGACTCTCTTCCATAGTGGAAAGTTGACTGTTAAGTCTTACCCTTGCTTCCTAGCCTTTAGCCAGTTTTCTGTTCAAAAACGAACCTTTCCTCTATAACCAGGCAACTTGAATTCTTGCCATAGACAGTTAAAGAAGCAGCCCGGGCTTTTTGGAAGTCCAAGTATGTGTTTTCCTTGGATCCCTTTTACCTGTTTGCTTGGCATGCCAGCAGGGTTTCTTTTTGCCAAAGCCATATTCAACTTATCCCAGCAGGTTGTTTGCTCTGTCCTTAGATCTGCAATCTTGCTATGGGTGGAGATCACATTTACCAGTCTGTAGCTCTTAAGATCCCTACCAGAATCTTTTTCTTGAACTTAAGAGAAACCTACAAGTAATGAGAAGTTTCCTCTTCTGACTCAGTATGCCCAAAAGCACAGGTTTGGATAGCGAAGTGAAAACTCAATTATAACTAAGCAGGTTTTAACTGTGCTATGTTATATGGCGTAATAAACCTGAATTAGGCACATGGCTTCATGTAGATGTGTATGACTTACAGTTCTATTAAGTTAATATTGCATAAGGGGTTTTTGTGTGTTTGTTATTTAAGTGAACAGTGATCTGCTCCTGGCAGTTGAGTTAAAGGTAAGTCTGTTCTGATAGTGGCAGCTACCTGTGTTAAGGTTGAGAAACCTCTCACCCTTTTAGTTTTCCTAGCGGGAAGGCTGGTTTCATTTTCCTGACTCACCCTGACCTGTTCAGCAGTCCCCCACATCAGTTTCTTCTACAGCAGTGCTCTGAATCCAATCAGTGAGATGAGCCAGACTTGCAAGTGTATGTTTTATAATAAAAACCATAGCTTGGTTTCCTTCCCACATTACTTCACTGATGTTTATAGCATAACCTCACAAACACTTTCATCAGCAAGATTTAGTGTGTGATAAATTAGGGTAGTAGGGAGAAGGATAAGCTGCTGTGGTGTGTGGTAGATTTCTTAGCTGCCATAGAAAAAGTAACATGCAACTATACAACCAACTGTATGTAAACCCAGTAAGTGAGGAGTCCGAGCAATACTTTTCGTACAAAAATACTTCACAGTTGTGACTGCTGTGATGATTGTGAGCATGAAGCTCACTGCTACTTTTTTGGTACAATGCCGTTTAAGTGCAAATATGTAATATGTGGTAAATGTTTAGTTGTGGCCATAGGGTGTAGTAATAGAATACTGAACACCTGTAGCGTTGCTTTGATCTAGAAAGACTTGTGTTGGTGACACTTAAGTCATTATTGAAGTCTGGTAGGATATAAATAATCTTTTGTTACATTCACATTGTCCCTGATGATGCTAAGATAGAAATAATGGAAAACAGAAGAAGGTGTCCTTGTAGAATGGAAATGCATTGAACCAGTGTATGGACTACCTACTTGCAAGGGGTGTTCTGGTGCTGAAGCAGAGCTACCGTGTTGGAGATGGGTATGATGGCTGTAGAGCTTTGGAGCTCAGCTTGGCTGTTGGAAGCTTGCAAGCATCTGTATCTTAAACATTTCTCGGTTTAAGAGAAAAATCTTGTTAAATATTTAGTTTCTCATAATCAAACTGACTTAGGGTGGTTGGTGTTTGTGTGTTTGGGTTGTTGCGTTGTGGGTTTTGTCGGTTTGTTTTTTTGTTGTGTGGGGTTTTTTTGTGGACTGTCTGAGTTAATATTTTTGTATTGAACATAGCTACAGATTTTTCTTGTAATCTGAGTGTATTTTGCAGACAGTGTTCCATTGGTCTGTCCTGTGTGGCTTCTGTGGGGACTTCTGTTTTTGATAGGGCAAATGATAGGAGGATGGATTGTGAAATTGAAAGGAGTAGTTTACAACTATTAAAAATCAGTGGGTACACACTTCATTTCAGATGTTTAAAACCACTGAAGTGGTATTCTCAGGATGCCTTTTTTTAATTGTGGGAAAACCTGTGAATGCTATTCCTGTCAGTTCTGGTAACTGATGTTTTTTCTAGTGATGTTTCTTAGTGTGAAGACCTAAGATGCTTTATGTTTTTGTTCACACTCAGTTTGCAAAACTTGTATTTGGGGAACGTGTTTATATCTTAGCTGTAACTTTCTCTGGTTTTAATACATCAAGAAAATAATGAACTTGTTGGTTTTAAGAAATGACTTCCTTGTTGCATAAACAGCTTTCCAAGTATTAAAGGCCACAGGTCCCTGTAATGATCAAGGACATTTTCTTCACAGGAGATGATTTCTAATGCTGTAGTAAAATGCCCTAGCTTTCCACTCTTGAATATTTTTATTTCTAGATTCTTTAGTGACAAAGAGACCTTCTGAAGTACTTGGAGTTGTGGAGGAAACCAAGCTGTACTCATCCTGTGCAAGTATGATGCATCCCATCCATTTATTCACCTGATTCTAACTTTCTGAGGAATAATTCTGCTGCCTGGGCAAATGAGCTAAGAGTAAAGGTGGATGAAGATCCATCATTGGGATAGATTGCAATCAATCATTAAACTAAAGGACCTGTCTTTGAGTAATGTCAGTACTGCTGTAATCTTTGGTATTGGAAAGGGAATGGGTTTGAGTTTGACTGCTTCCAAACCACCTGATTTTGATGAACTCACACATTAGCCATCCCTGATGATGACCAATATATATAGAAATATCAAAAGCTTTTTCTTTGTCCCTTCATTTGTGATGCAGGCAGCATGCATTACTTTTCACAGTCTGTATCTGTCAGACTCTCTGAATGTGACCAACTGAAAGGGGCAATAAATCTTCTGAAAGAAGAGTCACTAATTTTGAAATTATGTACCAACTCAATTGCATTGTTTCTAGGGAAATCCTGGAAAAAGAGTTTCTTCTTAATTGCACTCTGAATTGTAGTGTTGTATTCTATATAAAGGATCCAGAGTGAAATATTAGATGATGTTTTCTTGTATACAAATGTAAAGGAAAATGAAATCCCAAGTTCATTGCTTTCTAAAGGATAATTACTAATTGAATTGTTAGAAAAACATGTTTATTTGGAAGAATGCTTTTACTAAAGGAAGAAGCATTTTGTAATAACTTTAGATAAACTGAAACACGAGCTATTTTTGTTTTCGTGTTTTTTTTTGCCATACCTTGCTTTTTTAGATGATGAGTCACATCTTGCCATTGCCAAAATCCTTCTGTGATAAGTTTGATTTATGCACTCATTATCTCTTCTAGCTACATGCTAGGCTGTAATGTCTTAATATAATTTCACTGTGGGTTTGTGGGTGAGTGGCTGCTACTATGGCAAATGACTTCTATTCAAGACTTCACTTCCTGTCTCAGCCAAAAAGCAAGCATTCAAGCATAATTCTGTATGCTCCATTTCAAGAATTGCTTTCTTCTGAAGTCAGTGCTACTTGATCTATTACATTATTGTCGTCATCTGTACCTAAACACGCTCTATGTTTCTGATGTTATTTTGTCTGTTGAAAGATGCGAGTCAATTTTTCATCATATTGTTGCTGTCTAATTCCAAGATAATAGATGAATTTCTGAACAAGATGAAGAGTAACCCTTTGTAATAAGTGCTTGGATGATGCCTAGTATGCACATGCTTTAGCCATCCCACACTTTGAACAGAATTGTCACTACTTGCTACTGTAGATGTTGAGATAAAATTTTGGCTTTCTACGAGATAGTTCTGACACTGATAGGCTTCAGAGGTGTCGTTTCTCCTTAAGTCTGTTCAGAAATGGTTGGTTTATTACATGTAGATCTTGGGGCTGGGTTTGCAAAGTGAAAATAAATAGATAATTAAAAAGGGACCATCAGTACTGTGTCTGGCAGGGGAAGTTCCCAAGCAAGCTATACCTGAGGACTAGGACAGTGTGCTGGGATAGCTGTTCCTGCAAACTTGTCCTGTTTTGTATTCTTCCTTAAACAGTTACTGTTTGCTGTTCTAAGAGATGGGGAAATGGGACAGATGAACCTGTGCTTGCTTTCTCATGTGCTTCCTTTAGCTTAATAAATACCGTATTTGAGTATCTTTCCTCTATTTGAGCCTTTCTAAGAAAGGAATTATATTCTTCAGAGTGCTTTGTTTGTTAGTTACTAAGCCAAGTAAGTAAACCCTTGTCTGCAGAAGAACATTAGACTGCTCCTCTGTCTTTACTCTCCTCTGCGGTGGATGTATGCATTATTGTGCTGAAAGTAGCCTCCTTACCTGGACTGAGAGAAAGCATTGCTATTATTCTCCAGCCATAGCAACAGTGGAGAAAGGGTAGGCTCCATTATCTCCTTTTAAAAAGTGAAATCTTTTGCATGTACCCACAGCTTGGCTTCATAGTGTCCGATTTATCTTGCTAGAGATTCCTAGGGAGAGGGTGTATATATAAGTGGAGAAGGAAGAGCTGGCAGTGTTGAGACCTCAGTCTGTTTTCTTTTCCATTAAAGACAGTCAAGCTTCTAATTAAGAAAAATTTATGTATTGCTGGCAAGAAAGCCTCAGGTGCTTTCAAAACCTACATATATTTGCAAGAGCAGCCCTTGGAAAACTTCTGCTTCATGATAGGTATGCAACTTCTGCAAACATATGTAATAGAAATGTTCAGTTACTCAGAATTTGCTTTTGTGTTTTTAGACTTATCTTCTACTTAAGATCACTTATGTTTTGCTTCATCGATTCTTCAGAAGTGATACTCTCTTTGGCCTGGAAACTGGCACAATTTGGGAAAGTTCTGGGTTTGCTAGGTATTTTTCTTCTTGCCTGTGTAATTGAGAGGAATTCTTGCTAAATAGGGCTGCTCTCCTCTCCTTGTTTCCAGATGCCTGTCTCTATTTTAGGATTTCAAGCTCCAGCAGTCTTCCTTAACAAACAATTACAGGAACAGTTTTGAGAATTTCAGCTATATGTGTAGAGATTGTCCCTGAAATCCTCGGTCTGCTCATGTGCTAGAAGAAGGGAATTGAATCCCCAGATGCCCGGGCTCATTCTTTGGAGAAATATTCCTTTTGTTAATGTTTTCCTTTGTGGAGAGAACTAATTCCCATTGTGTAGGACTTGTTTGAGTAAAATCTGTATGCTCCAGAAAAATATTTGGAAACATCTTCAGTATATTGAATTATATTATTTTCCTTTTGAGGGGAAAAAAAAAAACCATTATTGAGGTAAGTGTGTTGTTTCTGAGAGAGGAAAAATAAACTAAGTTATTAATAAGTTTAAGAAACCTTAGAAGAAAGTAATAGTTCCTATTAGTATTTAAATATGCATTTTACTTTTAATTGCTGTGCGGAATAAGTTCTTGTGCTGGTGTAATGTAAGAGTTTGGGTTTTTTTTCCCCTAACCATAATTGAGGAATTAGTCTGACAGTTTTGAGCTTGTGTTTTGGTTTGAGAAGGCAGTGGATGTGGTGCCTGGGTGCTGTCACTTTGTGCCATATTGCCTGCTTCCACCTCCTGCCTCTGCCAGCCCGAGTGCTCGCATAGCTGGGGGGCGTGAGTCAGGGCAGGGAGTTTTGTTCCTCCAGAAACAGCTCTGATTCAGCTCACCCTCTGATAGCAGCTGTTTGATACCTGGTACCAGCGCAAAGCTGTGTCAGGGCACGAGGAGTGGTTGGAGGACCACCACTGCCCGTCTGAAGGCAGCCTCTGTGGAGGTTGCAGCTCTGTGATGGTGTTGAGTCAAAGGGTGTGGTTTTGTGGTACACTTTGTGTGGCTTACTTGGGGAGTACGGGCACTAAGGAGCAGTCTTCTCCCTTCTTCCCCTTCTCAGCTCTAACAACTGCCTGGTCTCAAGATGAGTAGATTAATCTTGCTGATTTGTGGCTTGTTTTATTTTGGAGATGGATTAGTTTGTCAGATCAATAGGCTAAACTGACTCATTCTCAAGCTATAGGATTGCCAGATTTGCCATGGTAGGAGTGTGAAAGTGGGAAATCAGACCATCCTTTTTGGCAGTTGCCACTACTTTGATCAGATGTTGTATAATGTGGAAATGAGCTGTAGTTTCTCGTTAACTTAAATAGCCTTAGAGTTGTCCAACACTTAGTTCTCTTACTCTTCTTGCCGTACTATTTTTATTGCTGTAAAATTAATTAAATAAATGAAGCAAGAAGGACTTGCCAATGATGAAAAGCTCATGCATCTTAGCTTCTAAAATGCTGCCTCATCTGTAATAAGAGCTCCTTCACCAAGATAGCTATTCCTGACATGGAGAGTATCTGCACTGCACTGATGGCATCCTTATGGTTTCTTAATGTTAATTGAGATAATGCTCTCCTTGAATTCAAAACTCTCTTTAACCTCAGCTGACTCGTTCCATTTCTGTGCAGTTCTGTGGCATAATCTAAAGCAGTAACGTGGGATGGATGCGGAGGCTGTGTTGTCTCCTAAAGCTGGTCTGTGTTCTGCAGCATGAATTGAACAGTGGAGCACAACTTGATTTTCCTCTCTGTAGAAATGGCAGCAGGACCCCTTTTACTCTTAGAATGGTGTTCAATACCAGGTTGTGGTTCAGCACAGGGATTCAGATGATCTAGTACTCATTGACTTCTCCCCCCTCCCCTTACTTCCCACCGATGGTGGATGTTGGTTCTGAACAGCTGGCAATTTTTTACTCCTCCAACATTAAAAGATAGGCATCAAATGGATGCCTTTTTATAACTAGCTTCATCTGTTTTCTCTTTGGATTTTGGCTGCTCTGTCAGATTCCAGATAGTGTGTTTCTCACTGTGATTTCACTCTGTCTGATTCACACTCTAGGTTGGACTCTGCGGTCTGTGATGCAGTTTTCTGGTCTTACAGGGGAATAGCATGGCAAGTATGTGCTGTACTTCTATCCTGTCTTTTGTGAAGTTGGATTGTAAGAAAACATACCAAGTCATAGTAGGGCAAAAAAATAATTGTGAGGTGCTTGGCAGAACGAAGAAATTGCAAATCAAAAAGTATAGTTCTCTGGTGTCTTGGAGAGTAGAAAAATGTATGAATCTCCAGGGCTCTGTCGAGGGGGGAGCTTGGTCCTCTGCTATCCCAGGAAAACTTGGCAGTTTCAAGCAGGTGTTACTGTTCCTTGCATGTGGGTTTTCAAGGCCACCTGTGTTAATACAGAATTTGCTCTTCTTTTAGACCAAAAATTGGAGGTTGGAGGGTGCAACGCTGCAACAAGGATCAGATGCTGTGGCAGATACCTGCAGCAGTGTAATAGAAGGGACCCTGTCAAGGAGACTCTAGCAGATGTGGAACTACACGCTGCTGCTTCTGCTCTTTCCTCTAGCTCTGTGGTCTGGCAGGGGTTGCAGAAGCCACAGAGAACAGCTACTGGAGGCTCTGCTGGCCTGGGCTGCCTGTGGTGGTGGTGACAGCAAGTGCTGCATGTACTTGGAGAAATTGTTTGGGGGCTCTGTCTGTCCGGTGTTAATCTGATAATAGTCCTGCTCCAAATTCTCTTCCATCCTTGCATCTCTGCTTTTGCTTCTGTTTATCTCTGCTTTTTTTTTCTTTTTAGTATGGTTCTGTTGGGTTTTTTTGGGGGGTTGGGGTATTTAGTTCTCCCCCCTTCCCTGCTTTGTCGATCCTTACCTTCTCTCTCCCCCCTCCCTTCTGTTTTTCAGTCTGTCTTTCCGACCTTCTGGCCTTCCTGAAACAAGGGACCATTACAGAGTTTCCTCTGTTGGCTGTTCTGTCTTAGCCTAGATCAGCCTGTCTGCCCTGCAGGCTGCACTGCAGGCGTGCTGGGGCAGGAGCTGTCTCTTACTCCCAGTGCTGTGCCTAACACAGTGAGGTCCTAGTCACACTTG
The DNA here is from genome assembly GCA_027560015.1 of Chloroceryle amazona. Lineage (NCBI taxonomy): Eukaryota > Metazoa > Chordata > Aves > Coraciiformes > Cerylidae > Chloroceryle > Chloroceryle amazona. The sequence continues at coordinate 44,818 of JANHFX010025290.1, forward strand.
AATCTTGCTGTAATAAACACAAATGAAAGATTTTCTTATTTAAATCCCAGTGGAAGAATAGAGACTCTTTGATGTGTTAAGATGTTCTTAATTTGTTCAAGTGTGTGGTAGGGAGGGTCCTGTTGACTTGCAGCTACTGCAGGTGGCTCTTTTGCGGGTTTTGCTTAATGGCACGATCCTGGGTGTTAGAAACCTTGTAGCGGATGCAGAGAGAGAATGAAAAGGGGCAAAAAAAAAAAAAAAGGTGTTGATCTCTGTTGTCAGGGATCAGAGATGCACTTTGCTGGCATATGTACATTTAACTAGATTCAGAAACTATAACACGTGTGGTTAAAACTGAGCCAGAGAGGTCTCCAGCAAGTAGACAGCCTCTTACTTCAGTGTCTTGCAAGAAACTACTTCAGTGAAAGGTGTACAAGTCATATCAGATATTTGATGGGAAGATTATAGGCCATCTAGGAATTCCCTAAATGTGCTGTTTACCATTTTTTAGTCTCCAAGGGCAGGGAGATCTGGAATCTCTGACGGTGCTCTTAAAGTAGGCATGTCAATAGGTGTCCAAAGGTGGAGTCCCTGTATCAGCCTTGCTAGAAGACACTGATAGACTTGTTGAGGGTCAGCAGTTGAATGGCACGAACAAGTGGGTAAATCTGATCTGTTTGTAACTTGGGGTCTCCAGTGCCCTGTCAGGGCTCAGTTACAGGAGTTTTATAAGTTATTATGTGTCAGCTGAACTGCTATAGTTGTCTTTGGCAAATGTTTGCTAAATCATGTTCCTTGATGATGTAAGAGGAGGAACAACTAAAGGAAACTTCAAGTAAGAAATCCTAGTACTGTATGGGCTGAATTTCTCAGCTAGCAATTAACTCAGAGCTATACAGCAAAGGGGGATAATGCTGAGGCCACAGTCTCATGCGAAAACAATGTTGTCATGCTGTTTCCACTCACTCTCTATCTCTGTCCTTGTCTCTTGTGCTGCTTTTAATCTGTAAGCTCTTTGGGGCAGGAATGACCTGTCCTGAGATTATAAAACCAAATGCTGTTACGATCATTTCAGTACTTGCTTTCTAATTTGTGGAATCACCTTGTCTAAATTTAAAGTTGATTTATATAACTAAATAACTTTCTTGTGGTGGGTTTGTCTGTGTGTGGGTGGGGAGAGAGGAGAACAGAAAGAATGCCTGCTAAAAATAACTTGTTAACAAGCATGAGACTGCTTATAAAACCCCTCTGGCAGCCAGAGTTTAGATTACCTTAATTGTACGTTTCTGTATTTACTTATTTTTTTCAAAGCAGAAGTTTAAGTATAACATTCTGGTGGATATTTTGTTTAGTCACGGAGAAAAATTTATTTTAATGCTGTCCTCTAAGGTAATGGGGCAGGGTTTCTGTCCCACCTCAGTGTTAAATGCAACTTGAGAGTGCTTTCATGCTTAGAAATTTACTGTGGTGGTCTGGGTGTGCCATGACAGACAGAAAACTCGATGTGTTGCTGAGAGAAGTGGTTGCCACAAGCCTTAGATAGGCCTCAAAGATGTGAGCACCACCTTACACAGTGATAGGAAGGAAGGCTTTAGTAAGAGGAGTCTTTTCTTCAAACACTACAAGTAAACATCCCTCTTGGACTAAGCTGATTGGTTTATAGGTCAATGGGATGGTAACCTGCTGGGATTTCCCAGTGACCGATTTAAGGAGCTGGCTGTTGGAATCCCACCTGTCACAGTTGGATCCAGGGAAGGTCATCTGATGGCTTACATGATATGCATCTGGGCTAGAACAACAGGGCTCTTCCTACCCTTTTTCCTCTTGTGTAAATTTTGCTTTGGTTTTTGTTCCGTTGTTCAGTCAAGCTTATGCGGGGGTAGACTTGTGCAACCGTGTGGTCAGTGCTGTGCTTGCTTTGACTTCCTTAGTTAAGATGTAAAAGCCTGTAGAAAGTCAGTGCCTGAGTGCTTCACCTTGCAGTGGAGATTGTAACAAGCCTATCATGTGACTGTTCTGGGACCTGCTTGATAACCAGTTCATTTTTTAAAGACTTGCTTACAGTCTTTAGGCTTTCAAAGAGGGGAAACTGAATGTGGATTCCAAAAAATCTATGATTACCTGAGTAAGGATAATTAAACCTCCAGTGGCATTTGGAATGACTGAACCCAGATGCACTAAATACAGATTCTGTTCCTTAAGTTAAATTCTGTTTGTTCCTGTTGGGGGAGTGGGGGAATCCTCTCTGCATCTTAATAGTGGTTTGTGTGTTTGTTATATCAAATATAGATTCATGAGGCATGTCATGACTGTCACATTTTCCTGGAAATATATTTCGTTGCTTTTTCCTTGTGATATACTGACCTCAAAAAGACATGAAGACGGAGGCCAGTTGAATTACACACTATTTCTTTTTTTTTCTGATAAAGTTATGTTTCCTTTCTGGGCTGTTGCCACTTATTTTTTGGTGCTGGTATAGTTTGTTTTACTAGACAGAAGTCAATCACTGCTATGGTGTTTACTTTTTACTCCATTTGCAAGTTGCCTCCTGCGTAAACTTAGCACTTAGTATTGCCATTTTAGAAGCTGTTGAGCAAACTGTAGATATATCAACGGTTTTTCAAGGTTACAGGTTTTGCCTCCTGGAAGGTTTTCAAATTGATTGACGTCTGAAAAGCATTATTATCGTTTGGTGCAAGTGGAACAAATATTTTTCTCTTCTTTTCCTTCCTTTGTGACCAGAAAGAGGCAATGGCAACTTTGATTCAGGGTAGAGTGTTAGAAGCCGTTTACTGTGGTGGTCTTTGGCTTGGCAGTTGTTGCTGAAATCTGTCCTGATTATTTTTCTGTGGATTGAACTGAAGTGAATCAGCACATAATTAACTGTGACTATCATTTGATCATTAGCAATAAAGCCAAGGAATGACTGTGCACCTTTCCATCATTTATCACGTCACTATTTTTTGTTTAAAATGAATGCAAATTTTAACTGTTGTGGAAAGCAGCATACTTGGTGTCGATCTATGGCACCATTGCATTAGTGCTGGGGGGTGGGGAAGTTGGTTTCTGAGGTATTGAACCCTTCTGAACTTCTTAAGACCCAGAGAATCATTACATTGTTCATCTTTTGCAGACTTTCTTATTTCAAACCAAACAGTTGCAGTTCAGACATATTGTATGCTTTGGAAAAGATTCCAATCTCAAATTAAGAACCTGTGTTGCAAAAATAACCTTAATTTCCAGAGGTTTTTTTAGAAAAAATAATGTCCTTACTCATTTTGTCCACCCACAGTTCTGTCCCAGACGTGTGCAATTTCTATTTCTGGTCAGTATGTCAGTATCTTCTCCACCTGTGAATCAGAGCCCTCTCTTGAAATGTCTTTTCCTTAAACAGGTAGCTTTTAGATATAATCTTCCAGCTTTCTCAAATTGTTTGAGCTTTTAAAGTTTCACTCAAAGTAATACTTTTTTCTGACCTTATAATGTCAGTATTTTGTTGTTGTTGTTGTTCTTCCTGAATTTGTAGTGTTTCCAGTCATCACTTCTGATTTTTAGTCATCAAGAGTGAGCACACTATTCCAGTAGCTGTTGTATGGAGGCCAAATAGGAAAGAGAAATTACTTTTGTTTGTTTCTGGCCTGATACACCTCTGCTCAAATGTCTAATGATCCCTTTTAGTTCTCGAGACCAGTGTTGTGCTTAGGTACTTCTACCAGGATGTCTTGCAAGTCAGGAGTTTGACTCCTCTTTGGATGGCTTTGCTCGGGTTGACTGTTTGGCCTGCCACCTTGGGTGCAGGATCCCCCCACTTAATTTGTGCCTGGGTTATGAAGGGAGACCAGCTGCTTTTTCATTGATCTGTAGATCATAACACTGTGTGCATAACACTTGTGTCCGAGAACTTAATGGCTTTTCTTTCAGGTTGTTGATTAAAGCAGTTAAGTGTGAGGCTGAAAATTAATGCCAGTTGGGCCTCCTGCTATATTTTATTAGATCATAGTTAGGTTGAAATTTATGGGCTACTGTATTATTTCATTAATAATCATGTTTCTTTCTGTATACATGTTTCTTCCTTAAATTAGGATGTTATAGCAAGTCAGAAGCCCTACAGAAGTCGCAGTACTTTTCTATCAGTGCTTTTTTTCTCCTCTTTCTCTTCCAATCTTTTCAAGAGCATGGAGTCCAACAATCCAGTCTCTCTAATCTAACCACTTTACTGCTTCAGTATTCATTATCAGTAGCTGGCTATGGTACTTAATCTGAAATTGTTGTCAGACTTGCAGGATCATATGGGTTGTCCAATTTGCTTTTGTTCTCAAAGTGTTCTGATTCCTTTTGAAAATCAACATCACTTCTCAGACTTCCTAGCTTAGCTCTTCCAAGGTCCTTGGATACAAATCATGAGATTCTTCTGATCTTAAGTAATGTCTGGTGGCCACTCTTTTATTGCAGTATTCAGTTACAGTCAAGAAGTCAGATGACATTTCCTCTGCTAAAACAAGTGTGTGTTTATATATATATAACTTTATATTTAGTGAATGCTTCTGCTTTCTCTGGGTGATGATTGGCATATTTACAGGTTTTGTTTAGTGTTTGACCTGAGCTATTTTTGAAATTTCTAGGACTTATTTGGGGTAAATTGCGAAACCAAAACCACTGTTTTGTTAGACTCCTTTCTTCAATGGGTGGAGTTTTTTTCAGATTTGGTCCTTTACTGTTCATTTCTATGTTCTACGGTCTCTAGGTGCTGTTCATGCAGTTCACTGATGAAGAAGGGAAGCTGTCTAGTAAAACAGTTCATGAATAACTGGTTTTATGCTTTCTCCCCCATGCCAGCTCATAATTATTAGCTTTTTCTAAAATTAACCTCTTAAAAAATGTAGTAGGAAAATAATTAGAAAACATTTCCTGTAGCATTCCAGTGTATTGCCTCAAGCATATGTTACTCACACAATGAAGACTCTTAGAGCAGCTTATGACCACCTCTTGCCTTCCCATGTCCTGAACAGGTATCAAAGAGGCCAGATGTTTTATTTCATAGCCTAATCTGATGATTGGCATCAGATCCTAGCAGATAACTTTTCTGTGCTTTCTAGTAAGATGTTTGTTTCACAAAGTATTCAGATCTTTTGACCTTCTCAATTATCAATGACTGAAATAAGCCAGCACAATTCTGCTAGACTTCCACCCTCTCCTGGGCACTGGTTTCTCTGTAGATAGTTGTGTCAGCTGCTGGCTGTCACCTCTCCAGATCAGTAGGGGTTAGCTCCAGCGGGGTAGGGTGTCTGCGGAAGTGACTTGTTGACTATATTGAACTAATTAAGATGGAGCGTGGAGAGCCCCTAGGCATGGAAGGAGAAGTAGATAGTACTAACTTAATATTGAGCCATATCTTAATAGGTTGGTGAGACTGGGAATCAATACGGATCAGTGAAGATATTGGAATGAAGTGGAGACAGAAAGCTGTATGAATTCAGACATTGTTTAGAGGGTGGTTTAAGCATGTGAAGTTTTCTTTTAGGACTTAAAAACAACCTAAGTAACATATATGGGAGGACCTGTGTGCTTGCCAGCAAGTAGGAGTTTAGCAATTGGAGGAGGGGAGCAAGAGAGCATAGGTGAAGTTAAAAGGAAAAGGAGGAGTTTGTAGACAGTACAAAGGATTGAGTTGGCATTTGAAGTAGGAAGAAAGCAGCTGTAAACATCCTACTGATTCATTGTTTCTTTCCTTCAACTTCCAAAACATATAGAAGAGGAGGAAAAGGGTGTATATGTAGTTGAAAGAAAAAAAGACTCCTAGCTCTCTGACTATACTTGTGTTAGCATGTGTTTGTACAGCTCCATCAGAAGATAAACAACCAAAGGGATGTAGGGCAGACAGAATTTAGGACGTTCTCCAGACCCATCCAGTAGAAGATGTGGGGGGAGTTCTGATCAATAGTGAAGGAAGTCCTTCATGGTCTCTGAAGGCTAAAGTGAATTTTCTTGCCTGACAGCTACATTTAGGGACTGTCAAAAAGTACCCATGCTGTACGCTTGTAAAATGTTCAGCTTTGAGCTGGTGGTAGGAATCTACAGCTGCTGGGGTATTTGTGACAGAATGCTTATCCTGTAGCAGAAGCCCATGTCTCACCTGGGTAGACATCTGCCACTAGTCTTTTTTGAGACGCATGTTCCCTGTTCCCAAAGCATATGAATATTTCATTAAAATAATACCGATCTGTATTTGTGTTGGTTTAATTGGGGAACTGTATAAACAAAGGACAGAAATGATTGTATGAAACTTTTTTCACAGTGTATGAAATTTAATTAATACTCAACTTGAAAGGGTAAATGTCCATTGGCATTAGGTAAAGTAATGATATGAGCCATTCTAAAGTTATAGCAAGGTACTGGAAAGGAGAAGGGAGTTAGAGCTTGCACTGATGCTCTAATAAACTGTGCTCTTATAAGTGGAGTATGTTTTCTTCCCACAAACTGATGAGTGTTCTCTGCTTTCAGACCACTGACTTATCTAATGCTTGTGATCTGTCCCATATGGTCATCATGTGCTAAAGGTGGAGAGTGAGATAGAAAGATCAGAGCATTTGGGAATTAAAGTACCGGGATTTTGTTGCACATTAGAATTCTGGAATAATATCTTCATCCAAAAAACCAAACCACCCCCAAATACCACATCATGGATGTAAACATTAAAATAGTGTGTGGAAATGCTTTAGGGATTTGCATGAACATACCAAGTGCAAATACAGGTGTATTACAGAGTGATAGCTGTTTATTTTAACTTGTGCTTCTGTTCTTTTCGTTATAAAGATGGTTCTCCTAGATGATGGTTGTACAGTCATAGGAATCTGGGGTTTTTTTGTTATAGTAAAGATAGGTCATAGTGCCACCCACCCCAGAAAGCAGCTACTTCTGGATGAATACTAGTGACTCCTCTGATGTGAGTTCTGCTGCAAGAGCTGTTTAGTGTTTTGGTGTTTAGTCCTTTCTTCCTTCCTTCCTTAGTTTTTCAATGTAATGTTCTAGTTCTATTGTAGACCTACAACCAAAGGTGTTGGGAGTATTGTTTGTTTGACAATGCCTGCTTTTTCACTGGGGGCACTAAGTCTGTCAGTCTGAAACGAAGTAAGAGGTGAAGGGGATGAGATGAAAACTGTCTAAGGTTCTCATTAGGACTTACTGTGGTATAATGCTTCTTGGTGTTTACTGGTAGGAGTCTCAATTTGAAGGTACTGAAGACTGCTGGAAAAGGGTGTTTCCTCTCCACTGTCTTTTGTAATGCTGGCCAAAACAAGTATTTCCCAGAGCTGTTTAGGCAAATCCTTTATATGCTGTTTGGCCGCTAAGTCAGCTCTTGCTGTTCAAATAATAAAAACTAGGGTAGCCATTCTGAACAGTGTATGGTCTCCTCGACAGAACATACACCTGTGTAGCACACCAATGGCAAAACAGGCTTGGGGTCCTGGATGCTGCTGTGATACAAATACACGTTGTTTGTATATGTTGAAAAGCAGTGAGATGTTTTACTCTTTTGAGATCAAAACTGCCAAAGGTGTAAGGTGAATTTTGCCCCTACAGTCCCTCAGGTTTATCTCTAATGGAGTATAACTGAAACTAACAGGCTTATTTTTTTTTTGAAAGGTTGGAGTCCTTAGGGTGTCTTCTGTGGATGGGTTTGCAAAAGCAATTTGTTGAAAGAAGGAAAACTGGGAGAAACATCTAGGAAGCTTAATGCTTTATAACTTTCTGGTAAACAAAGTAATTCTTGATGCAGCTAGTTAAAGTGTCAGGCCTTATACTTTTAAGCACTGGAGGTTTTAACCAGTTAAGAGCTGGTTTTCATGGACTCAAGGTGTGTATAGGTGAGTGGCTTCTCATTTGAGCTCTGGAGAAGTTGGCCAGTTTGCTGCAGCACCACAGTGGGAAGAAATAAATGACGTGTCTTGAAATTCAGGGTTTGCTTTTGTGGCGGAGGAGACCTCTAAGCAAATGGCAGTTCTGAAGAGTATCCTTAGGGCAGATCTCTTGATACCGAGTACTTCAAATCTCAACTGGTATTGCCAGGGACTTTTTTTTAAAATTATTATTATTATTTTTATCTCTACGATTTAAGTCATCTTGATTTTTCTGAAAGTGGGGAACAAATCTCAATAACAGCAATCTTGATACTCAGACCTTGGGACCAAGGCCAAAAAAAGTCCCCCAAAAAGTAAGGAAGCAGGGGATTATGTTTTCAGTGATGAGGATTGTTGCAGTAAAGCAGATATCGCTTATTTAAATGTGCTAATCATACAATAGTCAGGCAAATAAAATGCAGGCGCCTCTCAGAAATTACCGTTTTGAAGTTGTTTACCAAAAAAACCTCTGGTTTCTTTCTTTTCCTGGCTTCCATGTCACTTGGTCTTGCTTCCATTTATGCTCTCTGAGCAGACATTCCTCTCTCTCTCCTTTTTTGGTGTGTTTCTCTGTTTTCTCTTCAAACGTGTCAATCTACACCTCACCTTGTGACTGTTTTGGGGAAGGGCTCTACACCTGCTGTGTATTGCTTGGCAAGTGATGGGCACCATTAGCACTAATGTGGGGGGGGGGTATTTTTGTTAGTTTGTTTCATGGAGCAGTTGGATACATGAAAGCAAATGTTAGTAAAAACCTAAAAGGTAACCTAAGAGATGAGTAACAGTTAATGTGACTCAGGAGAAAATCATGCCAAGCTTACCTACTTTTCTTCTGGATCTTAAGATGTACAGAAGAAATAGTAGTACATCCTGACTCAAGTTTTCAAACTCATTTTCTTAGAAGCCTAGGAAAACAATGGACTGCTGGAAATCCTCTGAAAGGCATACAAAATGGCTTGATTATTTTGTTAGAGGACAATAAGAGGTTCCAGGTAAAATTAGGATGAGATATTTAAGGTTTTTTTGCAGAGTCTTTAAGCAGTTTCACAGTTGTTGTTCACCAGTTTAACCTCACGTAGCACTGTGAAACGGACCTCTTTCTGGTGGTGACTCTGCTCGAAGGATGTGACAAGCTGGCAAAAGTGTTAAGTAACCACGGATGCGGTTCAGTCAGGACAAACACAGAATATTGGGCTTTGATAAGTGTAAGTGGACGACGATTGGACAGGTGGCAGCTCTGCAATAGGAGAGTTTGGTACACAGACTGACCGTGAGTCGAGCAGATTGCAGCATTGCTCAAGCTGCAAACATTGTGCTGCACTGTGTAAACAAGCGTGTTGTAAGTCAGATGTGAGAAGTCACCAGCATGCTGGGTAGCACTGAGGTGAGCTTCCTCTGCAGAGGCTAGTTTTGGTTACCAGAGTTGTTGCAGTGAGGGAAGAGGTCCTCCAAAGAAAAATAACTTCTCTGTCATGGTAACTTATGGGTTTTTTTGGCAACAGTTCCTTGTGTATTTGAAAAGGACAGTAGGGTCAAAGAGGGCAGGGGGAGCTGCACTATTTTCCATGTCTTCTGGGAGCAGAACAAGGAGCGATTCACCTAAAATGTACTAAAGGTGATCTGAGCTACCTGTTAGGAAAATTTTCCTAAATGCATGAGTGGCAAAGGACTAGAAGAGACTCCCTGGGAAAGCTGTGGAAAGAAGGCTTCTTAATAAGCAGATGTGACGAGCACATGTTGAGTAGTTTCTGTAGAGTTGCAGAGTGACTGTGGTGGAACAGCAGTTTTTGGTTTATCTTGCAGCTTTATTCGATTCTGTAACTCTTGACAAAGGTTTTGCTTCCTAATGCCTGCAGGCTGAGGCTTTGCGGGTAGGTGGGTTTGTAACAAACTTTGTTAATGCTTCTGATATTTTTTCCCCCGTTATAAACCTGTAAAGGTCAGAGTGCTGCTCTGCAGGCTCTCTGGGCAGTTTGGTTTCTTTGATTACAGGAAAATACTGGGAAATGCTTTGTTCTGGGAATACAAACAACACTGTTCAATACTGCTTGCATTCATCAGATGTAGAAATAGGTACTTGTCTTCATCGTGCATCACATTTTATTGCTGAGCTATTTGCTTTGGGAAAATACTTTTCTAGCAATAATCTAAATGAAAAATTGTCACTACTTGATATATATCAGTAAAAAAAAATGCAGTCTGTGATGTTTTTTTTTTTCATTTTGTCAGGGTTTTTAATTTTTTTTCTCTATAATATTAAAATACCCATGCTGACTCAAAACTTTCCCATACCCTCTTCTATTTCAGTCTTGTTGCTCATCTTGTTTACGCATGTATTTTGATTATTTGTGTATCTCTTGCTTCCCAGGAGACAAAGATGGCAGCAAAGTGACTACAGTAGTGGCAACTCCTGGACAAGGTCCAGACCGACCACAAGAAGTTAGCTACACAGACACCAAGGTGATTGGAAATGGATCTTTTGGTGTTGTGTATCAAGCCAAACTCTGTGATTCAGGAGAGCTTGTGGCCATTAAGAAAGTCCTGCAGGATAAAAGATTTAAGGTGAGCCTATTCATAAGTTCAGTGTATTTTCATGAATGTTATCTCATTTTCCTTGTCTTTGATGGCAGTGCTTTTGATTTTTCTTGATTTATTTTCATTGGAGCACATAAATGCACATAAAATTTGTCAGGACTAAAGACTAAACAGATGGTTTATGATAAGGGGATATAGTTTAACCTGAAAATCGGTGAGTCACTGTTATGATTATTTGGATTAATGCAAAACAGGAAGCTAAAAAACATGAGTTGATGATGTGGTGCTGTTTCCAGATTGCAGACTAGACTCTTCAAACAGTGAGCCGTGGAAATAAGGGAAAAGCTTGTCTTATGCTTACTTCAGTCTAGTATAGACTCTTCTCCAGTCATTAGTAATTAAACTGCTGGAACAGTAGCCTTTGGGCTTTGTTCTTGGTTGTTGCACCAAAAAAATGAAAGGCTGTATTTTGAGTAAATCAGAAAGTCCTCAGGCAAGCAAGAAGATAACAAATACTGAGCCTAGGGTAGTTTGGACTGAATGCGGGATACTTCCCTTCATTCTCTGTTTTATAAATGTGTTCTATTCTGGTGGTTTTAATAGACTAGTGATTCTTTATTCTAAACAAGTAACCTTCTGAAAAGCTGTGTTTTGATGTGGTGATATTTAAACCAAATAAAAATTAAGGACCATCAGCAACCTCATCACTGCTGTTAGTCCTCTGCTTGGTACTTGGTGTGCTTGAGTGCTTTTCCATTTAGTCAAGAGGCCTGCAGCTAAACTTGTGCAAGCAGTGAATGATAGCAAAGGTACTGGCCTTAGCATCTGAAATAGATCGTGCAGGAAAGTACCATGGATAATCTTGTTGGCATGGTCTAGATGAAAGAAGTTCTGAGCTTAAAAATAGGAGAGTGATGCATATTTAAGGAAATTCAGCAATTTTAAGCTTCTTATTTACAATTTTATACTTTTAGTTTTACAAGTACTTCTAAAGGTCTACAGATGACATTTTTATCATCTTGATTTTCTCATTTTTTCAGTAAGATTTCCTGCACTGCTCATTTCACTGGTAATGTTTGTAATCTGTCCTGTTTTGGTAGCAAAGTCATTAAAGGAACTGGTGTGTGCCTTTTGCTTGAGTCTTGAAATCGATGCTGTCATCACCATATCCCAGATGCATTAGATTAAGAGTGGAAAATGAAAGATATGTTTAAATTGATGTAATCGTGCAGCATAGTTTAACTTCTAATAGAGAAAAGCATGTGAAGTTCTTATGTTGTTCTTGCATCTGGGTTATCTCTGGACTGGTTTTTGAGAAGGCATTTGGTACTGGGGAGGTGTAGAATATGATGTGAGAGTGGATTAATTTAGAAGAATGGAAAGAGGTAGAGGAATAACAGAAGCTCTAAATCTAGACATGCTTAAAAGAGCTTTTTGTCCTCTTCCCATTGCATGGTTTTAGGGGGAAAGGCAAGTCATTTCCCTTACCATGTCATGCTTCGTAGATGTCAGCTATTGCTTTGGACCAATAGATTTGATTCTCTAGTCTCATGACTTTGAGATTGTGTAGGGAATCAAAATGAAAACTTGGCTGTGCATTGTGGTTCCTGCCCATCAGATACTAAGTTTATGATGTCTTAATTTATTGTTATAAATCTGTATTGGGTGTGTAGAATAAAATATAAAAGTATGGTTTTGTTTCAGTAGTTGATTTAGTGGCAATTTATTTTCTTTTTGTCTGACTATATATCTTTTTTTATTTTGGAGTGTTTCTTTAAGTGATTCCAAGAAACATGACATCTTTTGAATCATAAGCATCTCTTCCAACCAAAACTATTTTAAGATCATCAAGTCCAGCCATTAACCCAGTACTGCCAGGTCACCAGTAAACCATGGCCCTAAGTGCCATGTCTACACAGCTTTTAAATCGCTCCAGGGATGTTGACTCAACCGCTTCCCTGGGCGACCTGTTCCAATGCTTGACATAACCCTTTCAGTGAAGAAAATTTTCCTAATATCCAACCTAAAGCTTCCCTGGTGCAACTTTAGGCCATTTCCTTTTGTCCTATCACTTGCTACTTGGGAGAGGAGAGCAACTCCCACCTCACTACAACCTCCTTTCAGGTAGTTGTAGGGAGCGATTTAAGGTCTGAGCCTCCTTTTCTTTAGGCTGAACAACCCCAGTTCCCTCAGCCACTCCTCACCAGACTTCTGCTCCAGACCAGCTTTGTTGCCCTTCTTTAGACACACTCCAGGTCCTTGTAGTGAGAGGAGCAGTATTCAAGGTGTGGCCTCACCAGTGCCAAGTACAGGGGGGCAATCACTTTCCTAGTTTTGCTGGCCACACTATTTTCAATATAGGCCAACTTGCTGTTGGTTGCCTTGGCCACCTGGGCACAGTACTGGCTCGTGTTCAGCCAACTATGGACTAATACCTCCAGGTCCTTTTCCACTGGGCAGCTTTTTTGCTAGCCCTCCCTTTGTTTAAAGGGGGGTGGGGGGACCAACACCCCCCCCCCCCCCCCCCCCCCCGGGACTCCCGTGTGGGCTCTCGGTGCGTTGGACCCGGTGTGGCTGGCTACGAGAGGAGGCAGC